>CM050418.1:12533945-12648580 GCA_027564155.1 Gymnocypris eckloni scoliostomus | reverse complement strand
TGTTATAGTGACTATAAACTACCGCTGTTCTCTGTTTCAAGAATCATTGGTCATTTTAGTTTCTTCAGTAGCATGATCATCTGTCTTCTGTGTATTACGGTTAACTCCATTCTCTTCTAAAATGAGGAAGAAAAAAAAACATAAGTCCAAAAGAGAAAATCAAACCATTTGAACTCATCATATAACACCGATGCAGCAGTGTAATCATAGTGTTTAATAAATTATTTAATGAAGCCACAGTAACAGATATGAAGTGCTGAGGGTTATGAACACAGAGGAAGAGCTCCAGCTTTATTATTGTGTTGACGAATGAAGCTTTTGGTTAATTGCTAAATTTGCTCTTAATTGACCAATACTTTAATAATAACTGTTGTACAGAGAACTATGACACTTAAAAGAAAATAACTGGTCAATTATTAATAGTGTTTCAAACAGTGAAGAACAATATAAGTATTTTTATGGCTTATCTTAGTCAGAAAATCAGAAAGCCAGTCAAAAAATAACATCATTACGGGTCAGCTCTGTCTTTATATTTGTATTAATGATGTTAATGTTGTTGATGACTGAATGAATCCAAATTATACACATCTTACAGTGTTTGTTCTTCCTAATAGATCCAACGTCTCGCTAAAAGCAAACAGAGTTTAATTTATTGTAAATCTTTCTTTTGCATAGATAAGAACCCACTTAGACATGAAGAGCCAGATAACTGACATAAGCAGCCAATCACAGTTTCATTTAGTTTTTGTGTCAGAAATGACTTCAATTGTTGATGTAGTTGCTACTTTGTGTCTCAATCAAAACTCAGATTTGATGTCACGACCTTTGTCTTAACCTGGTACCGTACAAGCACAGACAGTGCTCTTACTTCCAGAAGCTGAATAAAGCAGTCAATCAGATCAGATGGAGAAGTGTTTTTCCAGTAATATTAGTCTGTGCTGATGCTGTCATGTGTGCATCTATGCAGTCTTACTAGACTTACCAGTTCCATTAACAACAAACCTTTTTCTTGTACCTTTCTTAAATTGCACAATGTTTAGGTTTATGATGTATGATCCTGCAGATGTTTCATGCTGTATTTATAATTATACAATCATTTGACTATTTATCTTTGTATTATAAACCTCTAAGTTTATTTTTATGTTAGTTTGGAGATGTGTGATCAGTGCTGACTTGTGTATTTATGTATTATTGGTGTTTCTTTTGTTTAATATTGAATATCTTTAAAGGTATATCATAATCCTACAAACACAAACATGAAGAAAAAACTGTTGAGATTCAACATTATCATAATATCTGCAGAAATTGTGTTAAATTTGAGTTTTCTACAGACACACAGAGACACAGCTCACAGTAGATCTGTATCTGCCCTTCATCTGTAATTAGCTTAACAGTAATCAGACTTTTAGTTATTTTTCACAATTACATAAATTGTGTGTGATACTTACCCCTTTGTCTTTCTAGTTCAGAGATCTTTCTGCGATAGTACATCACAAAACCAGCTAAAACAGCAACAGCTGCAACCAGCAGAGCAACAACAACAACAATCCCTGCTACAGCACCCGGAGACAGACCTGAACCTGTAATGATAAAGAGAGACAGTCATTAGTGTGAATGTGTGTCTGATCTATAACAAACACTAGAAACATCCGCACTACATTACCTGACTGAAGACCTGAACCTGTAATGATAAAGAGAGACAGTCATTAGTGTGAATGTGTGTCTGATCTAGAACAAACACTAATATAGGTGCAAGCAGCGATGACGAGACCATCACAGAAACACAGTGCACATCTTTCTTACATCCAGCTACACGTTTGTTACTTTGATCATGTGTTTTCTGTGGATCATAAAGTTAATCTTCCTGCAGGCGGTGCTTCACGACTCAGAAAGGCTAATTATACTGAACCACATCAAATATGAGAATAATTATATTTTACTGGATACATTTGTACACTTTAAAAAGGAAAACATTTAACTGTATTAATTCAATTAGGTTTGGCACTTGATAAACAAAAATCTGCCCCAGCACACAAGTAAATACAATTATTTCTCCTGTTTAACATTACAATTGTAGAAAATTAAGTGTTCATTTAAGCATTTGAACCTTTGATTGGAGTGATGAGTCAAAATAGGCTAATTATATAATAGATAATAGGCCCATATATAGATATATAATTGAATTATACAGAATGTAAGAAAACCTTATAACATTATTAAGATAACATGCCTTCAAATATATGTGAGAGGGAACCACCAAATCTTCTCAAAACGAATATCAATACAGAATTTCTAGATCACTTTCCCAGTAATTCTGTTTTCTGCTTTATAATTTCCTCACGGTTTATTATTATGTTTTTGATGTTATTGAAGGAGAAATCTCCAGTCTGAGTATTCAGATGAATATTGCTCCATCTCACATCATCCTAATCCATTACTTGTCCATCAAGGCCCCAAAGTTTGTTACTTCACATTTACTGCATGCTTTTACTATCAAACTCTATAAACTTCTTTAATCTTGATAAACATCAAGTTATCTGAAAGTTTAAAGACTCATGCATTGGGATTTATGATCATATCAATCAAAATCAATATCATCCTTTTTATTCATACAGTTTGCAAAAAAACACACAACATTGAAACAGCGAGTTTTTACCCAGTGACGAATAAATTAAATCATGCAAACATCGGTGCTGATCTTGTGTCAATCCAGAACACAAAAAAAAATCTATCAGTCAGTCAGTCAGTCAGTCAGTCAGTCAGTCAGTCAGTCTGTCTGTCTGTCTGTCTGTCTGTCTGTCTGTCTCTTCAGTATTACAAAGATTATAACCCCGCCCCCAGCGTTCTTTGTGCAGCTCTGATTGGGGTCGACCGATTATCGGCGCCGATATTAAGCATTGTTACGATTATCGATATCAGCCATTTTCAAAACAGATTTGCAGATCATTTTTGTTAATTTTTTTATTATGCAAACAAACATACTATTTACAGGTGACATTATTTATTGGTGAATAAATAATACAGGTGAAACTATTTAATGTTTAAATGCGCTATTTGGCTCGATGCAGCCTGTCTGAGCTCAACACTCTGTGAGAGTGAGGCGATCTCTCAATCTCTGAGAGCAATCTCCGCCCACCGCTCATCTGATATGTAGAGAGTCACGAGTCCGACCAATCAACGCGGAAAACTGAAGGCAGTCTCACACCGAGAGCACATGCTAACTGGAGCTGCCTCAGTGATCACGCATCAGTTGTCTCTCAAAGGTAAAGCAGCAGCAGACGTTGCTGAAGTTGCAAAACACCTCAATATAACCTATGATGTCCGCGATGGGCAAAATGCGGGTGGAATCGCGGAATGCAGTCATATAATGGAATTTACCGTATAACGCGGAATATCATGGAATGTGTCGAAGTTTGGATGAATTAATCAAAAGTAGGTCAGTACACTTAAATCGATTCGCGCTATGGACTAGTATCTATAAATATTAAGCCGCAAAAACACTATTTAAATATGAATCCTGCATGTTCTGCATCTCTGTTAATGAATGACACAGACGTGCGGTTTCATTTACTGCACACATACATACTGAAGCGCGTGATGCTCGCGGTGTTTTCAGCATCTGCCGTCTCACTAAATGAGGACATAAATACATGAACAACATCCCCAGAACTGCTCGGAGAGTCACTTGATGAGCATTTGACCGTTTCATTTGAGTAAAGATCGTCATATCATATAGACATAGGCTACAGAAACTTAAAATGTCCTCATGGCAACCTGTCAAAATATAAGTTCGGTTTAGCGAATATATTACTGTATACGTAATACAACTACAACAATTATTACAACTTTTGTTGAGAATAATCACACAATACGCTAAATACGTTTACTTTAAGTTTTACAAAATGTTTACAGAATGCTTCTGGGTGATCTCTGTACTTATGTTATTATTAATATTACTGTTTATTTAATGTTGTTGTTATTAACAGTTTTCAGAATTAAAGACATGTTTAAAAGCATTTAAAGAACGTTTTTTTGTCAGAGCTCTTGTTATTATTAATTTTGGCATTCATTTTCATTTTTACACCAGACATGTATATCGGTTCAAAACATCGGTTATCGGTCTACTTGATCTGTAATAATCGGTATCGGCCCTGAAAAACACATATCGGTCGACCCCTAGTTTAAATGCACAATTTGGCTCGATGCAGCCTGTCTGAGCTCAACACTCTGTGAGAGTGAGGCGATCTCTCAATCTCTGAGAGCAATCTCCGCCCACCGCTCATCTGATATGTAGGGAGTCACGAGTCCGACCAATCAACGCGGAAAACTGAAGGCAGTCTCACACCGAAAGCACTTGCTAACAGGAGCTGCCTCAGTGATCACGCATCAGTTGTCTCTCAAAGGTACAATACGATTGCAATAAATCACAATCCACTACACTGAAGTTGCAAAACACCTCAATATAACCTATGATGTCCGCGATGCAAAATGCGGTGGAATCATGAATGCAGTCATATAATGGAATTTACCGTATAACGCGGAATGTCGCGGAATTTGTCAAGTTTGGATTAATTAATCAAAAGTAGGTCAGTACACTTAAATCGACTCGCTATGGACTAGTATCTATAAATATTAAGCTGCAAAACACTATTTAAATATGAATCCTGCATGTTCTGCATCTCTGTTAATGAATGACACAGACGCGGCGGTTTCATTTACTGCACACATACATACTGAAGGCAGGATTCTCGCGCGTGTTTTCAGCATCTGCCGTCTCACTAAATGAGGACATAAATACACAAACAACATCCCCAGAACTGCTAGGACAGTCACTTTGAGCATTTGACCGTCTTCATTTGAGTAAAACGATCGTCATATCATATAGACATAGGCTACAGAAACCTAAAAGGTCCTCATGGCAACCTGTCAAAATATAAGTTCGGTTTAATATATTACTGTATACTTAATACAACTACAACAATTATTACAACTTTTGTTGAGAATAATCACACAATACGCTAAATACGTTTACTTTAATTTTACAAAATGTTTACAGAATGCTTCTGGGTGATCCCTGCACTTATGTTATTATTAATATTACTGTTTATTTAATGTTATTGTTATTAACAGTTTTCAGAATTAAAGACATGTTTAAAAGCATTTAAAGAAAGTTTTTTGTCAGAGCTCTTGTTATTTACATTTACATTTATGCATTTAGCAGACACTTTTATCCAAAGCGACTTACATTTTTGTGTAAAATCTGACAACCACTGAGCCACAGGAACAATATTAATTATTATTAATAATAATTGTTATTATTAATTTTGGCATTCATTTTCATTTTTACACCAGACACGTATATCGGTTCAAAATATCGGTTATCGGTCTACTTGATCTGTAATAATCGGTATCGGCCCTGAAAAACACATATCGGTCGACCCCTAGTTTCTTAAGTGTCTTCATATTTTTCTTAAATTTCCTTTTAGCGTTTTTTGGGCATCAACGTATTTTTGATTACAATTAAAAAATAAAATAATGCAAAGCACTTTGAATTACCCTGGAATGTGCTTTATAAATAAACTTGCCTTGGTTAATAAAACATTATAATATAAAATACATTGCTGACACCTCATATTTCTGTCAATGTAATTTTATATTTACACTGTAATATGTTTTGTGTGATTTGTTATAATGATAATAAAAAAAGATGACACATACAGCTTTTAAGGCTGGAAAACAAGAGAATACAAATGAAATACAAAAGAACACACAAATTGATGTTGAAGTAATAAGTTATTATGACAGTTCTGATCATTTGCAGCTGCAGGAAAACCGGTGAGAAACAGAAGAAACTCCCTGCAGCATCACATTACTAATATCAGCTGTTCAAGTTAAAGAAACACTTCACCAGTCAGGGTGATCATTTAGAATTAAGACTGTTAAGCATTCAGACAAAGGGTTTTAAATAACCAAACTGTAACAAATCATTAACATACAGGGAAAGACAATAAACAGGTCTGGAGATCACTGTTCAAAGTGTCCAAAATGAAAAGTGAATTATCTCAGAGTAAATGACATTAAATGACTCACCACTGACAGTCAGACTGAATGATTTGTGAATGACAAGGTTGCTTCCCTTTGGGTAGATTATTGTGGGGTCACACTTGGAGCTCATGATAATCGTTTCGGTTTTGCCTGTATTATCATGTTTGATGAACTCTGCTTGATAACGTCCAGTGTGTTCAGGTCGGGAGGTTGTGATGATCAGAGATCCAGTCGCATGATCCATGTCCAGTCTGTCTTTGAATTTCTCGCCTTTACCATAATATAAACAGCTATGTTTGTCATGACCATTGACCAGAGCTATGAGAGTGTCTTCAAAATACCACAGAAATGCGTCGTCTGAATTCTTGGTAACACCAGTGTTTAGAGTGACAGGATTTCCCTCCATCACTGACATCACTTCATCTGTATCACCAAACACACCTGCAGACACAAATGAACAGTTAGAAGTGTGTGTGTGTGCATCTGTACCTGGCACATATATTGTGGGGACCAAATGTATAAAGATATATTATACTGCAGGGTATGGGTTTGCAGATAGACGCCAGTATTGTGTATCGACGACAGTCAGAGTTTTCACCTCTGGCTGATGCCTTTGTCGATTTCAAGACGATTATTAAGATTAGGCTAGTATTATTACTTAATTAATATTAGGGATTATTTGTTCCATCATATTTCTTTTTACGTGTTTTACAATGTTGTACATTATAACCAATCACACACGATTCCACTGAGTTTATGAATGCAATGGCCAATCAGAGGCATTCAGATGAGTCACCACAGTTTTGTTGTTCAGTGAGCTCACTTGGTGATTGAATTCTGCTCTATTGCAAATTCTCATCATAAACAACTAAATGAATATATATGTGCAATAGTGTTTTTGTGCATAAACTTGCTCTAGACTTAAGTCATTGATGATGTTCTTTGATAATGTAAATGTTCTTTGCTAGTTTTCTGTAGCTGCTTTTTGAATTACTTTTAGAAGTAAATGTAAGCATTATAATTAGTAACTTACAATGTTTTTATGAAACTGTTATCATGTTAAATACAAATTCATTCATATTAAAAACATGTAATGACATGACATCCATCCTTATGCTTCTTGACTAAAAGAATATGTGTAGTTAGTGGCTTACACTAACATTAGGCTGCTTTTAGACTTATGCTGCAGTTGGTTCACTCTCTGGCTATGAAAACAAGTAAATAATTCAATAAATTAGCACGATAATATCATGTATTGGCGATCTCACAGGCTGACGATAGGACGATATGACTATGGAGCATATCGCCCAACACTACTGTAGGGGTGTGCGATAATGACAAAGAAATGATAGCTTGATATTTCTCTGTCGATAACGATAATTGGACAATATTTCACTGAGCGTGTTATTGTGCTGTGGACAGCTGATTCCCAAAGCTTTTGATATTCTTCATATTCTGTGCAGTGGGTAGTTTGCAGAAGAAACAGAATTAAACTTTTCAAATATGTTTAAATTGATTTTAAATTTTTACCTTTATGAGGCCATTTGTAAGTAAATGTAAGTGGGGCTGCATGATATTTTGCATGCGATAGTCATGCGCTACGCAATCCGCGCTCAGAATCGTAGATGAATCGCATGCAATATAAACGTGATATTGCGTAGCTTGTCAGTGAATTACGGCTCTGTGAATTAAATGCCGCTCCATTTGAAAACAGAGATTTACAGCTAATCACAGAACCGTCTTTACTGACGAGATGCGCATGACTATCGCCTGCAAAATATCATGCAGCCCTAAATGTAAGCATTATCTTTCATGTTGAATGCTTACAGATAATCAATCTATTTAATTCAAATAGCAAGACACTATAGGGCTGTTAGCCTACCAATATCAACAAAAATGTCTTTCCAGTGCAGAGGTGGCCCAGAATCTGCATCTGAAGTGGCACTTAGATTAGGCCAGACATGCTAGTTTTATTGGAGACGCGTCTTGGCCAGGATTTCTATATTGCCTAAAATATTCAGCTTTTGGCTGTTTGCGCTGCGCAGATCAATCATTCTATGACATCAAAGTAAATATAGTGAGAGCTATAGAGAGCAGAGCAGAAGGAGGCGGCCAAGATGGCGGCTTGAGTAGACGCACATGTTCTTGCGCTAAAAATAACATTGGGTATATCTTGCAAGAATTGCTGTAAGAGATAAGTCACACGTATTATTGGATTTTTAGAAAGTACTACAGTTAGTTAATACAAGTCCCGTGGTTTCTTACTCAAATAGAACTATCTGGAAGTTATCATGGACATGTCTGCCCCTGAAGAGATGGATACTGAACTACAAAGAACGACGGAAAAAAAACTTATTAGCGAAACTCACTCCTACAGTTGTCAGCGGAAAAAGGGAAGAAATTGTGATTCGTCTCCAAATACACGATCCAAAGCACCTCCGTCGATAAAACATGCAAAATGTGATGCAACGGATGACTTAATGTTAAGTCAGATACAGCAAAGCATCATTCAAATAATCAGACAGTCATCCGAAGAAATAAAAGACATGGTAAAAGAAAACTCGAACAGCATCAACCTGATAAAGGAAGCGCTGGAAGTGGTGCATTCAGAAATATTCGGAAGGAGAACGAAGATTTGAAAAGCAAAAATGAAGCAAACCAGAATTGTATCTCTGAATTGGAGAACAGACTGAACGACCAGCAGGGCAGGACTTAGCATCGTGGGGGCCCCTGGGCTTGAGTCATTTTCGGGCCCCTACTCACTCTATAAATTACCTTAACCCTGAGAGCAGTTTAAAAAAAATAACTGAGGTATTTAGTGGACAAAAAGGATTGCTTTGATTAAAAATTGGAAGTTTTGGAGCACAGAAATAAGGAAGAACATTTTAACATTTCCCATTTTAAGGAAGAACCTTGGCAGTTCATTGTGGAACTGCCAAGAGGTTTTAGTTTATGACAACGTTTTTATATGTTCCAAATTTGGGCTGATATCTTAAAAAATGAGCTTTGAGATTTTGTTTAGGTGCAGTACCTAACTTTGTCCATTAGATGTCAGCAAAGCCTAACTGATACACACAGCATTTGGATTTGTGGTGTAATTTTCCCCCAACAAACACTACACACAACATGTATGATAGTGTATGAAGCCGATCGCATCGATGTGACAATTATGAGGCAAAGTTATAGCGCCACCAACTGGCAGCAGGAAGTGTGTCATTTTCAAAATACTTTGAATTCACCATCTTACTTTTACCCAATTTGCTTCAAACTTCATCAGAATAATGTCAAAACACGGCCGATGTGAAACAGTGAAGGGAATATTGATATCTAAAATACTGTTGCCATGGCAACGTGTCAAACCTCAATATTTCTTCTGGTGATTTTGAGGCACTTAAGATGTTTAGAATTTCATAAAACTCAACACACACACATCAGTATTAATTATAGATAGACACTGGCAAAAGCTCATAAACGGGCGTGGAGGAGGCACTTTATAGCGCCACCTTTTGTCAAAACATGGGGGGTTAATTTTAGCTACAGTCACCAAACTCAGTATAAATATTGTTCTAATCAAGCGGACAACTTTCTAATTTACACTCATTAGCTACGACCAATAGGAAGCCGGCTATTTTTGTTTTAATGTCAATTTTTGGAATAATCAAGCTGCAAACTAATTCATACTCCTCCAAGAAGAAACAAGTAGTTCACACCAAACTTTGTCAACATGATGCCAATACACTGAACGAGAGAGAGAGAGACAGACAGAGAGAGAGTTTAAACATATCTTTAATCACCAGAAATAAATAATCAGTCATTTTTGGTTGTTGTTGGTGTTTTTTTGCATGGTATCATGGCATACGGTATTAAACAATCAAAGCAGTTTTTTTTGCTTTACAAAGCATGTGTTTATTCAAATTTAATTCATCAAAAACATTCAAGTAGATTTCAGCATTGATTTATATATTAGTTTAACAACTTATATTCATTATTAATAATTCATAACAATTCATAAATTCTGGTTTGACTTATTTTTTCTGGATTCTGTATTTTTATGACATAACACAAATATACTATAAAAAATGGTGGTAATCCAGGGTGCGGTTATCCCTATTGCTTGTACACTTTTTTCTACCACATCTTTTCCTTCCCTTCACCTCTCTATTAATGTGCTTGGACACAGAGCTCTGTGAACAGCCAGCCTCTTTTGCAATGACCTTTTGTGTCTTGCCCTCCTTGTGCAAGGTGTCAATGGTCGTCTTTTGGACAACTGTCAAGTCAGCAGTCTTCCCCGTGATTGTGTAGCCTACAGAACTAGACTGAGAGACCATGTAAAGGCCTTTGCAGGTGTTTTGAGTTAATTAGCTGATTAGAGTGTGGCACCAGGTGTCTTCAATATTGAACCTTTTCACAATATTCTAATTTTCTGAGATACTGAATTTGGGGTTTTCATTAGTTGTCAGTTATAATCATCAAAATTAAAAGAAATAAACACTTTAAATATATCAGTCTGTGTGGAATGAATGTATACATTATACAAGTTTCACTTTTTGAATGGAATTAGTGAAATAAATCAACTTTTTGATGATATTCTAATTATATGACCAGCACCTGTATATCACACATTTTGAAGGCAACGGTTATATCCGTTGATATCTATGATGTTCAACTATTCTGCGAAAGAAAAATTCTTATTCAATTTCTAACAATAAATCATTATTGTTATTGTAGTACCAAAACATTTGCTTGGAATTCTATTCACCAAATCTCTCTCGGTTTTGTTTCTGATCATTAGACTGCCTTTGAAGCCTGTTCAAAATCAGTTTTGGAGGTACCTTCATTCACATTAGCTGCCTTTTCAGTCATTGCCTAAAAGGGCAACAAGGCAACAAGCTGCCTCAATTTTCGGACGTAGTATACTCGTCTACTAAATTTCATACAGTAAATATTTAAATTCTTCTGAACAGTGTAAAGGTCTGGGATTGCAGGCGCGCAGATGGCACTGGGGACAGATTTAAAGTGACCCGATCCGTCCCCCTCACTGTCTCTACGAAAGGAAACATCAGTAAACAGAGGATTAATCAGGGCTATGTACATTAGACTAAAAGCCCGGGAATATACTGCACTTTCCACTCCATCTTGCGCTCAGCTGCGCCTCGCAGCTTTCAAAGAATGCTCTCAGCGGATAAGTGCGGACGGACACGGACGAGCTCGACATTCACCTCGCGCAAGCGCTGTTGTACGCTCACCGTCCGCGCGTTCTAAAACAATTGCTTGCACGCAGACGGGGTGCACTGCACGGCAGTCTTTGTTATGCCTTGCATCAGAACAATGCTGCGAGAAACATTCAAATGTAAAATAAAAAAATAGTAAAAGATGAACAACATTCATATAATGAAACAATGCCAGAGGAGAGTAACAACATATAATAGAAAAAAGGGGCATCACTTTATACAACATACCTGCTTACAATATTATGAGTTGTAATAAACTTTTTACTTGTGCAATAACACAGGACCTTAAAATATAGCTTGAAATCGTTCCTAAAATGAGAAAAGTTTGGTTTGGAGCCTGACCACTTCATTTTATGAATATTAAATTTCCCCATTAAAATTAACAACTGTATGAAGTGTGCTTTATCTTTATCAAATCCATGATCACCGAAGTACATTATTACATCAAATCCACTCAGCTGCAAAGAAACGTCCAACATTTTCTTAATATATAACACCACCTATAAAAATATTTATGTTTACAGTGAACAAAATTTATAAAAATAGTTTCCTTTTCACCTTTACAGAAATCACAAGAGTAATCCATTTCTAATTTAAAGTGTTCCAGCACATGTTTAACTGGTTATATTCTATGCATTATTTGAAAAGAAACATATTTTACTTTGTTACTAATATAGAATTTGTCTACTGTTCGCCAAGCTTTATGCCAATTCACATCTCCAAATACAGAAGACCAGAAAACGTGATAATTTTATTAAGTATATTCCTAATATACAGTGGGGCAAAAAAGTATTTAGTCAGCCACCAATTGTGCAAGTTCTCCCACTTAAAAAGATGAGAGAGGCCTGTAATTTTCATCATAGGTATACCTCAACTATGAGAGACAAAATAAGAAAAAAAATCCAGAAAATCACATTGTAGGATTTTTAAAGAATTTATTTGCAAATGATGGTGGAAAATAAGTATTTGGTCACCTACAAACAAGCAAGATTGCTGGCTCTCACCGACCTGTAACTTCTTCTTTAAGAGTCTCCTCTGTCCTCCACTCGTTACCTGTATTAATGGCATCTGTTTGAACTCGTTATCAGTATAAAAGACACCTGTCCACAACCTCAAACAGTCACACTCCAAACTCCACTATGGCCAAGACCAAAGAGCTGTCAAAGGACACCAGAAACAAAATTGTAGACCTGCACCAGGCTGGGAAGACTGAATCTGCAATAGGTAAGCAGCTTGGTGTGAAGAAATCAACCGTGGGAGCAATTATTAGAAAATGGAAGACATACAAGACCACTGATAATCTCCCTCGATCTGGGGCTCCACGCAAGATCTCACCCCGTGGGGTCAAAATGATCACAAGAACTGTGAGCAAAAATCCCAGAACCACACGGGGGGACCTAGTGAATGACCTGCAGAGAGCTGGGACCAAAGTAACAAAGGCTACCATCAGTAACACACTGCGCCGCCAGGGACTCAAATCCTGCAGTGCCAGGACGTGTCCCCTGCTTAAGCCAGTACATGTCCAGGCCGTCTGAAGTTTGCTAGAGAGCATTTGGATGATCCAGAAGAGGATTGGGAGAATGTCATATGGTCAGATGAAACCAAAATATAACTTTTGGTAAAAACTCAACTTGTTGTGTTTGGAGGAGAAAGAATGCTGAGTTGCATCCAAAGAACACCATACCTACTGTGAAGCATGGGGGTGGAAACATCATGCTTTGGGGCTGTTTTCTGCAAAGGGACCAGGACGACTGATCTGTGTAAAGGAAAGAATGAATGGGGCCATGTATCGTGAGATTTTGAGTGAAAACCTCCTTCCATCAGCAAGGGCATTGAAGATGAAACGTGGCTGGGTCTTTCAGCATGACAATGATCCCAAACACACCGCCCGGGCAACGAAGGAGTGGCTTCGTAAGAAGCATTTCAAGGTCCTGGAGTGGCCTAGCCAGTCTCCAGATCTCAACCCCATAGAAAATCTTTGGAGGGAGTTGAAAGTCCGTGTTGCCCAGCGGCAGCCCCAAAACATCACTGCTCTAGAGGAGATCTGCATGGAGGAATGGGCCAAAATACCAGCAACAGTGTATCAACTTGTGAAGACTTACAGAAAACGTTTGACCTCTGTCATTGCCAACAAAGGGTATATAACAAAGTATTGAGATGAAATTTTGTTATTGACCAAATACTTATTTTCCACCATACTTTGCAAATAAATTCTTTAAAAATCCTACAATGTGATTTTCTGGATTTTGTTTTCTTATTTTGTCTCTCATAGTTGAGGTATACCTATGATGAAAATTACAGGCCTCTCTCATCTTTTTAAGTGGGAGAACTTGCACAATTGGTGGCTGACTAAATACTTTTTTGCCCCACTGTAGATGCAAGCAGCGATGACGAGACCATCACCTCCTGATGGCTTCAGAAACACAGTGCAC
This sequence comes from Gymnocypris eckloni scoliostomus, assembly GCA_027564155.1. NCBI lineage: Eukaryota > Metazoa > Chordata > Actinopteri > Cypriniformes > Cyprinidae > Gymnocypris > Gymnocypris eckloni. The sequence continues at coordinate 12,634,872 of CM050418.1, read as the reverse complement.
ATCTTTCTTACATCCAGCTACATGTTTGTTACTTTGATCATGTATTTTCTGTGGATCATAAAGTTATTCTTCCTGCAGGAGGTGCTTCACGGCTCAGAAAGGCTAATTATACTGAACCACATCAAATATGAGAATAATACCATTTTACTGGATATATTTGTACACTAAAAAAGAAAACATTTTACTGTATTAATTCAATTAGGTTTGGCACTTGATAAACAAAAATCTGCACCAGCACACAAGTAAATACAATTATTTTTCCTGTTTAACATTAAAATTGTAGAAACTTAAGTGCTCATTTAAGCTTTTGAACATTTTACTATAGAGTGATCATTCAAAATAGGCTAATTATATCATAGATAATAGGCCCATATATAGATATGCAATAGAATGTAAGAAAATCTGATAACATTAAGATAACATCCCTCCAAATATTAAAACATGAGGGGAAACCACTTTATCTTTTTACCAAGAATATCAATTTGGAATATGCTGATTTTGTGTTAATCCAGAACACAAAATCATGTTTTAGTCCAAAGAGTGGTGATTTAAGAGTAATATAAATTCATTGATCCATTTACATAACATATCTTAAGAGATCATCATAGTTCTAAAAGCGCTACCAACTGTTGTGAAGTCCAACTATGCACAGACTATAACAGAGGTAGAGGTCCTGGAGTGCGTCCTGTTTTAGCTCAACCCTAATCAAACACACCTGAACAAGCCAATCAAGGTCTTCAGGATCACAAGGGCTACAGGCAGGTAAGTTTTTTCCAGGTTGGAGCTAAACTCTCCTGGACATCGGCACTCCAGGACCAACCCTGTCTATCCCTGGACTATATTATTCACTACACACAATCAGCAGCTGTAAAGTTTTAATGAAAGAAAATGTAGCCAACAATGAATTACAGAGATCATAGTTTGCATTTCAAAATCAGCCTCATGTAAGTGATTAACTTACATGTACAATAAGCTGTTTAAAACGTACATTCTGCCGTTCAATTTCCAGCATCCAGTAAAATAATCACAAATGTCTTGTGGAGCGCATTCAAAGTATGAATTAGTTTGTCATTTTAACTGTTTGGAAATGGAGCGTAAATGTGGATTTATTATCTATTTATGGATTTATTCATCTATCTATGGATTTTATTTATTTCTGTGCGATTTCAGCAAGGCATCAACTCACACTGTACGAGAAGCTCGCATGCGATGTAAAGCCAATGCTCTTGATTTTTGTGCTCACACTATAAGGTCAGATTGTCGAGCTCGATTTATACGTGTGAAATACTCTGGTTGCGCTTGCGCAGACGATGACACCGTATATGGACGATAGCCAGAGATAACAAAAAAACAAAACTAATCGGTGATATCGTGAGGATTTGATGTATTAGATTATTGTTATTATTATTATTATTGTAGCTTTATTATTACATTTATATGTCTACAATTAATTTTCCCCAAAATAATTGTGCATTTACCGCATAACTGAGACGCGGATGATAAAAGATGAATTTAGATTACTTCTCACTGAAAAATATTTAAAACATTTAAATATATTAATAGATAATACATTTGAATTAATAATTAAAATTCTAGCTAGCCTGTCCGGACTCCGAACACTGAACGAACAGCTTAATGAATAATCAGTCAATGAAAATAAAACCTTTATTACAGACAAGGAAATTCCAAAAACAACTTGTTTAACACAAAATAATTCAATTCTGTTTTTCACAAGGTATATCAGACATAAGAGATGTTTTATTTTTTATTTTTAGAAAATGAATGAAGACAATAGTCTATCCAATACTACCCAATATGTCTTTCGTCTCCTCTGAGAGAATATGTGCCGTTAATGCAGCGACAGATTCCGGAAGCTCGTCAGTTTTTACTTTCACTTATAGTAGCTTGAATTGACTGGATTTGAAAACTTCTTCACGGACATTATGTTCATGCAGTTGGCAAATTGTTTGTGTGGTATGCACTTGCTTGCCTTCATGGTTTAAAACTGAAATATTTATAATTTTGCGACGTGTTTGTCTTTATCACTGATTGCAAAATGATGGACAATGATTCACATTTCCCGTGATAATAACATTATTAACATTATATATATTATAACATTATATATCTCCCTCTTTTTGTTTTCTTTCTTGCTGCAATAAAGTTGAAATAGGTAAAAGGGCTTTTCACACTGCGCTTAACCCCGGGTTATCGTCATTCTAAACAGAGCTTTTAACCCCAGATAAAAGACACGTTTCACACCTGTAATTTGAAAGCGGTGTTAGCACCACATTTTACCCGGGGTTATGAAACCCTGCTCCGGAGCAGGATTAGCGTCTCAGGTTACGTATGTAACCATAGTTCCCTGAGAATGGGAACGAGACACTGCGTCCTCTTTCGAGGATCGCTTTGGGAACGCCTCCAGCGTGACCGGTTACCTGAAGCATGATTAAAAACACCCAATGCACTTGGCATTGGCAGGTGGCACTATGACGCAAGCTAATGAGCGTCTGCGAGCATAAAGGGGCACCTGTGGAACACATCATCCTCTTTTTTCCAAGGGAGACCGACAGGAATGCCCGAAGCATGGCCAAGAGACGCAGTGTCTCGTTCCCATTCTCAGGGAACCACGGTTACATACGTAACCTGAGACGTTCCCTTCCGAAGGGAACTCTACACTGCGTCCTCTTTCGAGGGTCGCTTTGGGAACGCTATGCCCACGCCGCCATGCTGAGTGAAAAATGTCCAAAAGCTGGATTCCTAAGTCACAGACTTGAGGAACACCATCCCTGCTCAGCAGAACTAGGGTCAAAAGAAAACCCTTCTTCAGGCCAGCTCAAAGCTCGCCATCAAGCTAAGTTTGTTCAAGTATAAAACGGAGATGTGTTTGCTTGTTGCTGCTGGACGCTTGGCAACAGATAGCCGATCAGAAATTGAGCAGCGAAGCTCATATCACATCAATAAAAGGAAATGCGCGTCGTGTATACTGCAGCCGGTGAGAAAAAATATCAAAAGACGGAAAGCATGTGAACTGGAGTGAATATAGGAGACGGTATTATTCTTATGCTAACTACTGTACAAGTAAACACTAACATTAGTCTCTCCTCACTTAAAATAAATTTAAATAAATATTCACATACTTTGCTCGTTGTTTTCTTTCTTTTGTACGTTTGTCTTTGTGCGTCTCATGAGTCCGTTCACATAAATGCATTTAAAATGCTAAGCGCGCCACTTTCTCCTTTCCACAGCGCTCTGTAGCTTGCGCTCCCATAGCGTCTGCCGTTGGTAAGCAACCATGACCTGCGCTCTTCATGAAGACGCGGACGTTTCAGAAAAGAAAAATAAATGGATTTCCAGCACTAAATCGCTTGCAGTAGCTCTGCTACTACTTTTATTTAAAAATGGCTATCCCTGCCCGTACAGCTATGATCAGCTATTCCTCAATCTTCGCTGATCTAAAGACATAAGCGTTGACGTTTTTTTTAATAACTGGCAAGACGCGGAAAAAGCGTCCAATCAGTGACACCGCAAATATGCAAATAAGAACGTTAATTTGGGGTTTAGGAATGTACAGTGTGAAACAACTGTTAATGAATACCTAGGATTAACAGTTAACCCCAGGTATAGCATGATCAGTGTGAAACATGATTAGAGATAACCAAGGATTCCGCTTATCCTGGGTTTAGGATGACCCTGGGTTAACAATTTCAAGTGTGAAAAGCCCTAAAGATCTGTTTTCGCGCAGGCGCAGTGAGGGAAAAAGCACTGCGTTTAGGGCAGTCGGTTCGTTGCTTTGCTTCAATTGTGCGATACCCCACCAGGGGCGACCAAAATTTCTGACATGTCAGAAATTCATCCGGCCGTCCGATTGCCTGTCGGGAGAGGCTGATCGCTTCTCGTTTCCCCTGCACATTACACGAACACTTCAAGACAAACGACGCACGACAAAAGCTGAAATTCAGCCCAACTCAAAAAAAGAGTTGCACGAGTCAGAATTGGGCTCAAAATCGGATGAAAATTGCACAGTGTATGCCCGGCTTAACGGACTTGATTACGCTGAATGCAATTGTCACATTGCATCAAAAGTAAACAGGAATTACAATCACAATGATCTTGTCCGCACTGGAAACAGTATATAGATACGCATTCACTTTCTGACACTGTCCACGCACTTGAGTCTGTCGTCAGTTGGACAAATGGAGTGAACTTTTGGTTTAAACAGCTTGCGTCTTTGTACAGATATAAGAAGGATCCCAGCATAAGGAACAAGTGTATAGTTTATTATTTAACAGCACCCCGGTCCCCGGATCTTGTCAGAGAATTGATCAGATTGTTTTGTAAACGAGGCAGAGTGTCGTGGAGAGTTCACAAAGAAACATTTGTTGAAAAATGAAGCGGTACTAGATCTGACTGCAGCTGCATCACTAACTGGGGGTAAATTATTTAATAATGCTTTGTCTGGAAAGTACCGTTTTATTTTGATAATGTTGTCAAAAAAAATCACTTGCAGTAGTGAGGGGCGTTGATAGTGTTTCCTATGCAGTGACGCTAATCATAACAGAGGCCGATTACTGAGAAGCCTTAAAGGACCCGCCTGGTCATTTTAGAGAGAGGTTCAGAATGAGGGTTGAAAATAATAATTTTCCACACTTGTTTATTTATTGTGCAAAAAAACTATTAACATGATAAGTAAACCTCAAGGAATATATATATATATATATATATATATATAAATAATCATTATATATTCACTTTTATTATGCTTTTATATTTTATATTTCTTCTTATTTGTTCTTGCTTATGCATTTTCATTATTGTTTAATCTTATGATTGTGAGTTTCATGAACTGTTTTGTCTGTATGAATAAGAGATATGAGGGAAAGTTTATGGGAAGTTTTTGTGAATCAGTTTGGTATAACACTACTTGTTAGATTGGTGCTGGTCAGACGAAGTCTAAGCATTGAAACATACGCAACTAAAATAAACTGAATAAACTCTGCTCCTTTTTATCACCACTTCATCTCCTGCTTCTGCTCTTCTCTGGCTTTACTCAGTCATGTTATTGGCTGATAGAAGACTGTTAATAGTTTTAGGTACCAGACAAGACTTAATATTAAAGGGTTTTGGGTATTAGACAATCTGCTGACTAATTGTTGAGATACCAGACAAAACAGATATTATCTGACAGGATCTGACGTCCGGTGCTGGATCTTCATTATCTGGCATGGTGACTTGATCTAACAACAGTAAACCTAAATGTCTAAAACTTAACAACACGTTCATTTTTTGAAATACATCTACTTTAGCAATAATGTGCTGAGTGTCTTCTTTAAAAAGAGATGCACCTTAGGTCTGTATTCTAAAGCATTCAACAATTACAACCATTTAGGGCTGGGCGATATGGCTGAAAACTGTATCACGATATAAGTGTTTCATATCGGTCGATATCGATAATTATTGATATTTTTATGACCCATTTAAAATAAGGACCAGGAGAAAATATATTACATTTAAACATTTTTATTTTAAGCTTAACCTTTCTCTGATCATAATCCCTCGTCAACAACCATGGAAAACTCAAATAATTAAAATGTAAACATAAGTCTAAAGTCACAATGAACACTTAACAATTATCTCTTAACATTTGTTGTTGGTTGAATACGGCTGTGCTCCAAAGGGTGAGCGCGCTAAGGTGGTACATCAAGTTCGTGGTATTACCAGTCTTGGCGGGACGACGGTCTTGCATAATTTGCAGATTTACATTGGTCTGACTACGGTCAGACTTATACTATCCAAAAAACTGCCATACTGGCGAGCTGACTTTTCCTCTTTTATTTACAATTTCCTCGTTCGCTGCGGCACTCATTTTCTGCTTATGAAAAGGAATCCAGCAGACCAGCACGAGACAACGATATGGCGCAACCAAACATGATACTGTTACATGATTGGCTGTTAGCGTGTCACTCCCTACGTTGCTAGGTTACCAGAGAGCGAGTGCCTTTGTTAATGCAACCAAACTTGCTTCGCAACCTCTGTTTTCTTCCGACGAAGAATACAAAATATCGAACGTTTTATCGAACACATTTTTTATTGATATCGATCACGTGTCTATCGCGATACATATCGTTATCGTTTTATCGCCCAGCCCTACAACCATTTAAGATCAGTGCATTTTCAAGTCTATGTTGAAAAAGAGAAGTGACAGTTAAGGGGAGTTAAGGGGTTACCATTCAAGTAAATGGTCAAAATTCAGTTTTAAAGTTTAGTATATATGACTTGGTATTTTACATAAATGACACTTTAAAATATATAAATATCAACAATAATTTGTATCTAAACAATAAACTTGTATCTAAATATGTTACAATTGAAAAGTATATGCAAATTGTTTTTGAGGGGACATCTTCCCCCATCTTCCCCTACAATAAAAAAGAAAAATACTCACCAATCATAGTAATTTGGTATTTCCTGTGCAAGATCATTGTTGTGGTGTTGATCTCCACTTTATAATATCCATACTGATCTCTTTGTATGTTTCTGATTGTGAGGTCTCCGGTCTGATGATCGATTAAGCCAGCAATGTCTTGATCTCCAAACTTCCACAGTATCTTTTTAATTATCTGTCTTTTAGTAAGACCAGTGCGTAGAGTGACAGAATCTCCCATCAGCACTGACACTGTCTCCACATAATCTGTCTCAACAACAAACATGAGAACAAACAGAAACAGTTTTGAGATTATATTCATCTTATAACGCTGTCTGGAGTATAAAATTAATCTGATATAAAGTGAACATGATTTCTGCTGAGGGAGACTGATTTCCAGAAGATCATTAGAATAAATAATGTCAATTCAACTTTCAAATCAATTGGAAATCAGTGAAAGGTCTCAAAGCATTTCCACATCATGGGCTCTGCTTGCTTGTATTGGGTTTGGAATATGGATTGTTTGCATTCTATCATGAGTATTAAAAATTTTTATGTTACATAATATAACTTTACACGCACAGAGATAGATTTTCATTTTGGTCATACATTTCAGTTAATGAATCTCACCGAGTCTTGTCTAATAAAGCTGATTTAACTCTCAGGTTATGTTTATCATTTATACAGCAGACGTTTGCTGTCAGAAAGACACATATCAGGTCTAATTTTTGCCACACACACGGCAACGGCAAACACGCTGATTTACTTCCGGTTTGTCGTTGACGCGTGTTCTGAGCTGAATCTCCGCCAAGCCAATTGTTTATCGCTCTATTTTCTATCTTAAATTCGATTTGATACACAATAATTTGTGTTTCTATAACGTGTGAATATATTCCCGATCGCATTCTGCAACGAGAATAATCAGAGCGGCTTGTTATCGCAAGTTTTATTTTGATTTCCCAAGTCCGCTATTAGCTTATAGCCCGTTAGCAAAGCCAGCGCGGGTTCCGCTAACACAGCTAATACCCTATTTCACACACGCATACACACATTTAACATTGTTTCACTGTTACTTGCTTAAATGGCAGATTCGTGTCTACCTTTGTGTGCAGGTGAGGACACGTTCGAGCTGCATTCGGCGCAGCTGGAGCTGGAGGCCGTGGAGACACGGATCCGCGAGCTGCTTGGGAAACAGGCCCAGCTGAGGAAACGGATAGCAACTCTGGAAACATCTCGGGCTGGACGCTCATAAGTCCGGGGTAAGTATGCAGCGCTGCTAACGCTCCCACCACCTCTACTCCGTGTGTTTCTCTGCACAGGCCCGTGCACCCGGGACGCGATCGTCACAGATGGCCTTCACTCCGCGCCGGAAACCACGGACCCTGGGTGCAGCAGCGGAAGACGCGATCCAGGCCCCGGGCGGCGACTTCTCCCCGGTCTTGACATCTCATCCCGGAACCGCCGCCCCTCTCTGCGAGACTGATCGTGACGCTGTGGTCATCGGAGACTCAATCGTCCGGCATGTCCGTGCTACATTAGCTGAAGGTAAAGTGCACACTCATTGTCTCCCTGGTGCTCGTGTTCTTGATGTTTCTGTGCAGATACCCGCGATCCTGAAGGATGACGAGGCGTTGCAGCTGTTGTGATTCACGCGGGGCTAACGACACCAAGCTGCGGCAGACGGAGACACTGAAGAGGGACTTCAGGAGCCTGATCGAGACGATGCGCAGCACATCGCCAGCCACGGCGATCATCGTGTCAGGACCTCTTCCCACGTATCGCGAGGACACGAGCGGTTCAGTAGACTGTTTGCTTTAAATGAATGGTTGTTTTCATGGTGTACAGAGCAGAAAATTCTCTTTGTCAATAATTGGAATCTTTTCTGGGAGCGTCCTAGGCTATTTCGTGCTGATGGCCTGCACCCCAGCAGAGTCGGTGCGGAACTCCTGTCGGACAACATCACCAGGACGCCTACGCTCCATCTGACTAGTAAGCCAATTCTCCAATAACAGCTATGATGACTTTTGTTCTACCCACTTAAAAGATAAAGGTACTTGTAGTGTCCAATCTATACAGACTGTGTCTGTTCCCGAATATTGAGTTCAACATATAAATTTAATGCAGGATCTAGAACAAATCTGATCGTGATTAAACCAGAAAAATGCAAAATAAATGAACAAAAACAATTTTTAAAACTTGGGCTCCTAAATATCCGATCACTCACACGAAAGCAGTTATTGTAAATGAAATAATCACAGATAATAGTTTTGATGTACTCGGTCTGACTGAAACCTGGCTTAAAACAAATGATTATTTTGGTCTAAATGAATCTACTCCACCAAGCTACTGTTATAAGCACGAGCCTCGTGAGACTGGTCGTGGCGGTGTGTCGCAACAATATATAGTGATATTCTCAATGTTACTCAGAAAACAGGATACAGGTTTGACTCATTCGAAATACTTATGCTCAATGTTAAACTGTCAGATAAGCAAAATAAATCTGTCCTATCGCTTGCTCTGGCTACTGTGTATAGACCGCCAGGGCCATATACAGATTTTCTAAAGAATTTGCAGATTTCCTCTCAGACCTATTGGTTACTGTTGATAAAGCACTAATTGTTGGAGATTTTAACATTCACGTTGATAATACAAATGATGCGTTAGGACTTGCGTTTACTGACCTAATAAACTCTTTTGGTGTCAAGCAAAATGTCACCGGGCCCACACATCGTTTTAATCATACGCTAGATTTAATAATATCGCATGGAATTGATCTAACTGATATAGATATCATACCTCAAAGTGATGATGTTACTGACCATTTCCTTGTATCGCATGCTGCATATTACTGATATTAACTATATGGCTCAGCGTTATCGCCCAGGCAGAATTATTATTCCAGCCACTAAAGACAGATTCACAAATAACCTGCCTGATTTATCTCAACTGCTCTGTGTACCCATAAATACAGATGAACTAGACACAATTACTAGCAACATGGGAACTATTTTCTCCAATACGTTAGAAACTGTTGCACCCATCAAATTAAAAAGGTTAGAGAAAAACGTGCGCCATGGTACAACAGTTATACCCATTCTCTCAAGAAAGATACTCGTATTCTTGAGCGCAAATGGAGAAAAAGTAACTTGGAAGTCTTTAGAATTGCGTGGAAAAACAGTATGTCCAGCTATAGACAGGCTCTAAAACTGCAAGAACCGAGTATATCCGCAAACTCATAGATAATCACCAAAACAATCCAAGGTTTTTATTTAGCACAGTGGCTAGATTAACAAATAAACAGATGTCACCCGATCTAAATATTCCCTCACAGTTTAATAGTAATGACTTTATGAATTTCTTTACTGATAAAATAGATAATATCAGAAATACAATAACAAACGTAGATTCTACAGCGTCTAGTACTTCAGCATCATTCATCGCACCCAAAGAAAAACTGCTGTGCTTTACAACTATAGGACAGGATGAGCTAAATAAACTTATCACTGCATCTAAACCAACAACATGTTTATTAGATCCTGTACCAACTAAACTATTGAAAGAGTTGTTACCTGTTGCAGAACAACCGCTTCTCAATATTATTAACTCCTCGCTATCTTTAGGTCACGTCCCAAAACCATTTAAGCTGGCAGTTATTAAGCCTCTTATTAAGAAACCAAAATTAGATCCTTGTGAACTGGCAAATTACAGACCCATTTCAAATCTTCCGTTTATGTCGAAAATATTAGAAAAAGTAGTGTCTGCTCAATTGTGTTCCTTTTGCAAAAATGATATCTATGAAGAATTTCAGTCAGGTTTCAGGCCCGCCATAGCACAGAAACTGCACTTGTTAAAATTACAAATGACTTGCTTCTTGCGTCAGACAAAGGCTGCATCTCGTTGCTAGTTTTACTTGATCTTAGTGCTGCGTTCGACACTATAGATCATGACATACTGATAGATCGATTACAAAACTATACAGGTATTCAAGGGCAGGCTTTAAGATGGTTTAGATCCTACCTGTCCGATCGCTACCACTTTGTTTATTTAAAGAGTCATCTCAATTATCACCAGTAAAGTATGGAGTACCACAAGGATCTGTCCTAGGTCCTCTATTATTTTCATTATATATGCTGCCCTTGGTAATATTATTAGAAAATACGGATTAGTTTCCATTGTTATGCTGATGACACTCAACTATATATCTCAACAAAACCAGATGAAACTTGAAACTATCTAAGCTAACAGAGTGTGTTAAAAATATAAAAGATTGGATGACCAGTAATTTTCTCCTATTAAATTCAGATAAGACCGAGATATTACTTGTTGGACCTAAAGACAGTACACAGAATCTCTTGGATTACAATCTGCAACTAGACGGATGTACTGTTACTTCCTCTACAGTTAAAAATCTGGGTGTTATATTAGACAGCAACCTATCTTTTGAAAATCATATTTCCAATGTTACAAAACAGCATTCTTCCATCTTAGAAACATTTCCAAGCTACGGAACATGTTAAGTGTTTCTGATGCAGAAAAGTTAGTTCATGCATTCATGACCTCTAGACTGGACTATTGTAATGCACTGCTAGGTGGTTGTCCTGCATCTTCAATAAACAAGCTACAGATAGTACAAAATGCTGCTAGAGTCCTTACCAGGTCAAGAAAATATGACCATATTACTCCAATTTTACAGTCTCTGCACTGGCTACCTATTAAGTTTCGTATCAGTTACAAAATATTATTACTTGCCTATAAGGCCCTAAATGATTTAGCTCCTGCGTACCTAACTAATCTTTTATCACGCTACAATCCAACCCGCTCCCTTAGGTCGCAAAACTCTGGACTCTTGGTAGTACCTAGGATAGCAAAGTCCACAAAGGAGGTAGAACTTTTCATATCTGGCTCCTAAACTATGGAATAGCCTTCCTGAAAACGTTCGGGGTTCAGACACACTCTCTCTGTTTAAATCTAGATTAAAGACGCATCTCTTTAGCCAAGCATTCATATAATGCATCTCACAATCTTGTACTGCCAGTCCATCTGAACACATGCACATTATTATGCTTTAGCTTGAGTTATACTGATAATTTCAACCAGGGTTATTCCTGGATGGAGCCGCTGCTACGCTAATTGTCTTACTGTTTCTATGTTACTGCCACGGGATTAACATCCCGTGGTAGTTAGGAATTACACAAGCCTCAGTCTGGATCCTACCCTTAAACGATAGAGATGACCGAACACCTGAGAAGAGACGATGACAACCTCCGAGGACCTCCGAGGACCTCCGAGATGAGCCCCCAGAGACAGAGCTCCAGTGAGGACCTCGTCACCTAGACATCCATCGGGGAAAGACCCCTGGAACCAGTGGACCACTTACACTCTGACTTTGCTGCAGTTGGAACAAACTACTGATTTGTCTGGCGGAGGGAACTGGCCCCCGACTGAGCCTGGTTTCTCCCAAGGTTTTTCTCCATTCTGTCACCGATGGAGTTTTCGTTCCTTGCCGCTGTCGCCTCTGGCTTGCTCAGTTGGGGACACTTCATTTCCAGCACAATCATCGACTTGATTGCACAGATATTATTTAAGCTGGACAATGCCATTACTAAATTCAATAATGAAATGCATTCAGCAGATAATTGAGTGTTAAATCCTGTCATTTTACATTATTGACAAATTTGCCTATTGTGCAGTGCTTTGTTACAATTTGTATTGTTAAAGGCGCTATATAAATAAAGGTGACTTGACTTGACTTGACTTAATATGATATTTCCTTTTAAGCAAAAACAAAGAAAATAAATATGTTTATAAGATCATTTGATATTGCAAGTGAACATGGGCATATTTACTGGTGTTTGGAAATTTATTAATTGAACAGAATAATTCAAGTTACCAAATTGTGACCCTGGAGTACAAAAGTCTTAAGTCGCTGGGGTATATTTGTAGCAATAGCCAAAAATACATTGCATGGGTCATAATTATCGATTTTTCTTTTATGCCACAAATCATTAGGATATTAAATAAAGATCATGTTCCATGAATATATTGTGTAAATTTCCTACTGTAAATATATCAACACTTTTCACAAAAGGGTCACAAATGATGCTTGATATTATGTATGGAGATGCACTCAATTATGAACACCACGACTGTAAATGCTTTGAGATTTTGAGAATAAAAAAATACACTAACAGTAACACATACATATATTTTTAGCCTTAATTCAGTGCAAATAAGTTTATCCAAAATATTCACAAAAAAACAATCTAAATATATTTAATATTACATTGATGGACTCACCGCTGACAGTCACACTGAATGACTGTGTATGGTGTATGGTGTATCTGCTTCTGGTGCTGCTGATCTCAGCTTCATAAAGTCCAGAGTCTGTGGTTCTGGTGTTTGTGATGGTCAGAGATCCAGTCTGATGATCCAGCTTCAGTCTGTCTCTGAATCTCCCATCAGGACCATCATATGTGTTGAAGATTTCAGCCGTTCTATTGATTTCAGCTACAAGAGATTTCTGCTGTCCAAACCACCGTATCACATCATCTCTCTGTATTTCAGTAAGATCAGTGCGTAGAGTGACTGAATCTCCCTCCATCACTGACACTGACTTCACTTCATCAGCAGACACAACTGCAGAACAAACACAAACAGTTTCTGTCAGTTATCACTTTTATAACAGTCACTAAACAGATTTAACACAGATCACAGTCTTGTCTAATTATTTTCTTCAATATTTTCAATATTATTTTCTGCAACCATCTCAACTGGTCAAATAAAGATAGAGTGGATTTTACACATAATTTCACTAACACACAAACTACCATTCAAATGTTGAGTCACTAAAACTTTGATTATTATTAAAATAATCTATGCTTATGTTCATCAAGGTAATATTTAATTAAAATGCATCTAATTACTTAAATTTTAACCAGCACTGACAAAGCTTCAGCCCTCAGCAGCCATTATAGTCTAACTAGAAAACACATTGTTGCATTTGAGAAATCAAACTAATGTGCTGACTTGGTACTCTGCAAAGCTGACACTTGTTTGAGGTCAAATCGTGGTTATAAAATGGCCAAACACAAGTATATTTATAGAAACACATCAGACTGTTGTTATCTTAATAGTTGTAGAATATTCCAAACACTGCTGTCTTGAAAGAAGACCGCAAACTCAATCTAACGAGTTTGAGAACCAGACTCTTCACTGGTGCTCAGATATGAGCTTCACTGAACAGACACGCTAACACTGTTCCAGTGAAGAGAAGACTGAGATGCTGCTGATCTGTGATTAATGCCCTTCAGGCCAGTAACACATGGGAATTACTACAGAAAAAGGAATGAAACGTCAGCTGAATATCTTAAAAAGCTAACTGCAAGAACACATGATTTGCAGAGCTGCCACTGCTGCACACAGAGGATTATTCAATGAACAAAACTTCTTCTTTAAAGAACAACTAATATTAGAAAGGTTTTCACTATCATATTTATTGAATTGAACGTGTCTATGATGAATAATAAACATTTTTATTCACTACTGTTGTACAATTGGTAACACCATAACTTTTATAAAATAAATGTATACTTTTATTCAGAAAGGATTCATTAAATTCATAAAAATGCCAGTTAATCTAATGTTTCTTAAGCAGCAAATCAGTATATTATAATGATTTCTAATCATTAGTAATGATGCTGAAAATTCAGTTTTGCATCACATGAATAAATTACATTTTACTATATATTCATATATACAAATATAATTTTAAATTGTAATAGTATTTCAAAATATTACTGTTTTACTGTATTTTTTATTAATTAAATGCAGCCTTGATGAGCAGAAGAGACTTCTTTAAAAACTGGTATTAACTCCTGGTCCTGGGGATCTACTGCTCTGCACATGTATGTGTTTGTATTTATAAATACATAATAACTATAAACAGTACATACTCATATATTATGTTAACAAAAACTTTTATTTTGGATATGATTAACTGCTTGACAGCACTAATTAAAAATGTTAAAACAGTACTGTAAATTATTGGTATAAATGCATAATCTGTTATGCTTGTTTGCACCTGGGATGCCACACAATTTGGACTCCTAGCCTCTTTGTCTGTGCTGCTGTGTCTAATTAAGCAACTCTACCTTGTAGGTAACACTGTACAATAAGGCTCCATTAGTTAATGTATTAACTAACATGAACAAATAATGAACAATACATTTATTACAGTATTTATTCATCTTTGTTAATGTTACTTAATGAAAATACAGTCATTCATTTTTAGTTTATGTTAATTCACAGTGCATTAACTATTATTAAACACACCTTTTGATCTTAATAATACATTAGTAAATGTTGAAATTAATATTAACCAAGATTAATAAATGCTGTATGCTCTTTCAACACTACTTGACTTCATAAAAAAAAATATATATATTTCCTTCCCTTTTTCAAAATCTTCATCTTTCTCTTTCTCTTTCTCTCCTTCCCTTGCTAGCTTGTATTTATTTGAACAATGCCTGAGACTTGGTGTTATGAGCACTTCCTCTGTCTGTTTGCCTCTTCAAGATTAATCGCTTTATGTATTCCCCAATTGGAAGTCGCTTTGGATAAAAGCGTCTGCTAAATGACTAAATGTAAATGTAAATGTCTTGTTAATTTTTAGTTGATGTTAACTAAAGTAGTTAGTTAATGAACCTTATTGTAAAGTGTTATCAATAAAGGAACATATGATTTTTAAAACTGTATTTAACAACTAATTTTAAACTTATATAAAATTGTATATTATAAAATTATTGTAACTATATATAGCATAGCACTTAGCTAGTGTTATCCTGGATTTTATGCCCAGTGAAATTACCATTCTTAAACTGATAAAAATCTATGACTTTAATGCATTGTACATTTCTTTTGAAGAGACAGAAAACAATTCAGGCAACTGCATAAATGTGAATACCCTCAGAGTGCAGATAAGAATTCGACACAAAATACATTATATTGGGGGGATCTGACTTTAGAAATCTGCCTTTTCCCCATTTTTGATTAGATTAAACTTTATTGTCACTGTGCAGAGTGCAATAATGAAAATACAGACATTAATAATTATTGACCTCTAGACATGTGTCTAAAATCTTCCCAAGACAAAAAAAATAAAACAAATAAAACAAGGGAAACTATTATAAGACTGATCAATCATTTACCAACAAAATAAAATATTTTAACTTTCATTTTACCACAGAATTTAAATAAATCTGAATTCTGCTGGGTTTTCCAATAATGATAAAACACTTGCATTAAATAATAAATAATCAGTTTGTCAATTTCCTTGACAAACACATAATCAGATAACAACATTTATATTTTATTTATATGTGTCATTTTAAACTGAAATACTTTGTAAATATTTGCTGACAAACTATAAATGAGAGTTTGCCAATACAGATTTTGTATCTGTAACCATACTAATGTCATGGAATTTAAATTGTTCCTACACACTGCATTTTTCAAAGGTATGAATATGTACCATGAATGTACTAATATGTACACTTCAGCTACTTACATGCATTGTTTGGGGATAAATAAGGGATGTAAACAGGTAAAGGGGAAAAAGGGGGAAAAAATGCAAACATTGCAGAAACTTTTTGAAAGATATTTGCTTTACATGCAGAGCTGGACTTGGACAAAAAAAAAAAAAAACCTGGCATTTTTGGTCCAAGCGGCCCACCACTATAATCAGAATCGGTCTAGTTGGACACCACTCATATATATTGTCATTCAGAATACACACAGATTAACTCTGTCTTTATGTGTGTGTGTATATTTACTGTGTATACCTGTTTAAGTGGACCAGTGTACTCACTCGCTCTTGACTTACTCTTAATAGTCAGTCAAAGTTATGACTGTTTGAGGAGACCAGTATAGGCATGCACCGATCATTATTTTATAACAAATTTGATTGCCAATTTTTTTACAAGCAAATGGATTGATTCTGATATTGACTGCTGATTTTTTTTCTTTAAGCAAGAGATAAGAAAGGTTGAAAGTCTACAAAAAAAGATGTTTATTTTCTTTATTACAGGTCTTAAAAAATATCTCCAGCTACATACATGGTGCATAAGCATTTATTTTTTATTTAAATTAAACTGCATCATTTCAACATTTAAGGCAAACAGAATGGTCTGACTTTAGCTTTGTGAAATTGTGCTAAATAAACATATTCACGCTTTGACAGCCACAATATAGTGTTTCCTTGGTTAATGCTGTAAAAATCAGAGCTGTGCTTATGAACACTACTTTAATATGCATTAAACAGAGGTAAAATGAAAAGAAAATGCCATCAGACATTTTCTGAAAATAGTCTAAAATCTGTTTACGTTCAGCCCCCCGCCCCATCCCCATGATGGTACAAATGTGTTCTGTGAGTGAAGAGTGATAAATAACAATATTATAGTATAGTATAGTAAAAGTATGGTTAGTATAACCAATTGTAAGTCGCTTTGGATAAAAGCGTCTGCTAAATGACTAAATGTAAATGTATTATATAAAAAAGACATACCTTTGACATTGAATTCCATCTCTGAGGACCCGCTGATGCTGCTGATCTTTACTTTATAGAGTCCAGAGTCTTTGGTTCTGATGTTGCTGATCTTGAGATCTCCAGTCTGACTATCCCGCTGGAGTCCGTCTACGAATTTATCTATACGTTTTCCATTGAACCTCCACTCAATATCAAAATCTGTCTGTACGTCAGTAACACCAGACTTTAGAGTGACTGAATCTCCCTCCATCACTGACACATTACTTGCTTCTTTTCCATCAACAAACACACCTGCAGAACGAACAGAAACAGTCAGAAATTAAACTTATAAAACACTCAGAAATCATAATCAGTGGAAATCTCTTGTGACTTTCAGCACACTAGGGGAGAAAGGTGGTGGTGATGATTTTTAAGGGACAGATTTCAACCAGGGAAGGCCAACAGCAGGGCCCTGGACACCTAGATATGGCCCTGGACACCTAGCTATGGCCCTGGACACCTAGATATGGCCCTGGACACCTAGCTATGGCCCTGGACACCTAGCTATGGCCCTGGACACCTAGATATGGCCCTGGACACCTAGATATGGCCCTGGACACCTAGATATGGCCCTGGACACCTAGATATGGCCCTGGACACCTAGCTATGGCCCTGGACACCTAGATATGGCCCTGGACACCTAGATATGGCCCTGGACACCTAGCTATGGCCCTGGACACCTAGATATGGCCCTGGACACCTAGATATGGCCCTGGACACCTAGATATGGCCCTGGACACCTAGCTATGGCCCTGGACACCTAGCTATGGCCCTGGACACCTAGCTATGGCCCTGGACACCTAGCTATGGCCCTGGACACCTAGATATGGCCCTGGACACCTAGATATGGCCCTGGACACCTAGCTATGGCCCTGGACACCTAGCTATGGCCCTGGACACCTAGATATGGCCCTGGACACCTAGCTATGGCCCTGGACACCTAGATATGGCCCTGGACACCTAGCTATGGCCCTGGACACCTAGCTATGGCCCTGGACACCTAGATATGGCCCTGGACACCTAGATATGGCCCTGGACACCTAGATATGGCCCTGGACACCTAGCTATGGCCCTGGACACCTAGATATGGCCCTGGACACCTAGATATGGCCCTGGACACCTAGCTATGGCCCTGGACACCTAGATATGGCCCTGGACACCTAGCTATGGCCCCGGACACCTAGATATGGCCCTGGACACCTAGCTATGGCCCTGGGCAGACTATAAAAACAGTCACCGCCGCGTCATAATTCGGCCCTGGTCTAACATGTGCCAATATAAAACACCTTTACCCAAGTCACATTAGGCCATATGTAGTCATTTGTTGTTGAACAATATACAAAAAAGTGCTCGACACCTTGATAAATATGATCACCTTTATTATATTTATAAACTCAGCAGGGAATAAGTAAATAAGAAAAAGAAAATGCGCATTTACCGCATGTAGAAAACGAAACCGAAAGTGCTGTAGCTATGCTCAAAAACCAAACTTACCGATCGTGAATAACCGGAAAAGAACAACAGTAAGTGCGCTCTTCATCCTGAATGTAGAGTTGCGTGCATATGATCCGTAGAGTTACTGAAATCCTGAGTGTTTGTCAGAGATCCGTTTCTGAGCCGCGCCCTGAACCAGAGATCTGCAGTATGAGCCGAATAACAACAAAACGCTTACACAAAGACTTTTACACCGACTAGCATTTACTGGTGAACTACCTCAATTGTTTATATTATGCTGAAACAGTCAGGTCGATATTGCTTATTTTCAAGAACATTAAAAGCGCAGTCCAGTACCTAAAATGGCTGAAGCTTCCGTGTTTCTCCATCACACATGCGCACAGCGACACCTATAACGAAAGCCACACACGCAACCAACGCGAGAGTTTTGTTTATAGTCAGGAAGGTTAGATGATTTTGGTGTTGTCTCTTTTATACTGATTTTCTTTAATACTACTTGGAGCATATGAATCTACACTTTCTGTTAGTAAACATTGTGAGGTTTTTCTGTGGGCGGAGCTTATGTAGAGGCAGAAAGATCCCACTGACCGCTTCACTAACGCCAGCTACGAAGTTTGTTAGCTTGTTTTTTAACAATAATTTACTCAAAGGATGGATGATCTGACAGGATTCCCTCCGGTTGAGTGACTCACATCTAACGTGTATAGTTAAGAAACTCACAGCTCGGAGCCCTCCCCTCGGACAGCACGCCAAATTCGCATACACTTTATTCTATTTATTATATGTAAGTGTGAACTCGTGAACAGTGATTTATTAAAGTCATGTTTAGAGACGCGTACAAAGAAAATTGTGTTTCCACACCGTATTAGTAAAATTGAGTTATTGTGTCGCGTGGCCACTTTGTAGACAGACCAGTAATCTGAACACCACAATCTCAGTTTAAACACTCTCTTGACTTTCCTTGACTTATCTTTTATTGCATTTGTTCTTGTTTTCACTCGCAACATGATTGACCAAACTCCGAGGATGGTCTTCATCTGAAAACTGTACAAAAACAATGACAAAGGTATACAGCTATTGGGGTAAGCCGTCAAAATCAACACTAAAACTAAAAACATTAAATATATTTAGAAGAGAGTATTTCAGTATTAGGCATTTGTTATACTGATACATATTTCTGTTGTGCAAACATATTTCCTGTATAAAAGACTACGTCTGTGATCTTTTCATGGGCATGTAGTTTAATGTTATGGTTCTTAATTGTGATCACATTACAACAAGGTGTGCCATAGTCCTTCTACCAAATCTGCCAAAGGTGGACAAAACTGATTTTTTTTAGCAGGAGGCCGATGCTTATGCTTATGACCGAAGGGTAGTACGCATAAGCCTAATAATTAATAGCAAAGCAAACTGAAACTTTGAAAGAAACGAGTCGTTGGTATGACAAATAAAATGTGAATATCGTCATCAGCTATCTTGAACAACAGGTCTAAATCTAGTGATGTAAAGAAAAAAAGTCATTTATAATTCAATGTTTACAAAAATATACACAAATGCCAACGAGCGGAATTGTCTGTATTCATATGGCGATTTTCTTAGTGGTTTGGTCTCTTTAGATACAAAGGGTTTTTGTTCTCAGAAAATTCCTTTATATTTTATGTCTGTAACCTTTTCAAGAGCGTGTACAACCTCTGACTTTACTGAATGTGCGGCTTTGAGCTTGATGGTGAGATATGTTTCAGTTGTATGCAGTGGCGTGCACAGGCCTCCGGAGGGGCAGGGGCAACATGGCGTTGCGAGGGCACAATCGTGGGTTACCCTGGTTCCACTCGGTTAGGGGTATCATGATTCACGATTTTTAAGATTCTTTGTCATGTTGGTTTTTCTATTTCGCAAGCTGTTTGAGCATTACAGCCAAACTAATTTCCCTATTATAAAGATAAGCCTTTTAAGGTAGCACAATATACAGTGGGGCAAAAAAGTATTTAGTCAGCCACCAATTGTGCAAGTTCTCCCACTTAAAAAGATGAGAGAGGCCTGTAATTTTCATCATAGTTATACCTCAACTATGAGAGACAAAATAAGAAAAAAAAAATCCAGAAAATCACATTGTAGGATTTTTAAAGAATTTATTTGCAAATTATGGTGGAAAATAAAATTTGCAAACCAATGTGATTCCAAAACTACTTTAAATATTTAAATATCAATTTTAACAACTGTGTTAAAGCTGAATGGGATACAGACAAAGAGAAAACTTGGACAACAATATCTCTACTGAAAAAAAATATCTAATATCTAACTGAAAAAATCCAGAAAATCTCAATTTCAAAAACAGTAATACTGCCACCTCACTATACAAACAGTTTGTTACTGTATTTTCATGCACAGATTCAAACACACTGTTAACATACAGTAGATTGAGACTGATCCAGTAGGTGGCACTACTGAACAACATAAACTATGTTGCTTTTGTAAAATAACTGTCTTATGCCAGCCCTGCTGGGAAAAAATAAAATAAATAAATAAAAGCAGCCTAACGTGGTTGGCTGGTTTTAGAGGGGTTTTGACCTCTTCTTTAGCTGGTCAGACTGGGAGACCAGCTTGACCAGCTCAGCCAGGTTGACATACCAGCTAAACCAGCTAATTCTAGCTTAAACCAGCTTAGTTTTTTTTTTTTTAGGAGGGAGGAACAGGCCATAGCTGAATACTGTCATATTGGTTTAGCAGCTGCATTACTGATTAATAATAATGTGAAGTTAGATGCTGTACTGCTATCTATTTAATTGGATCGGCATGATCTTCTTTTTATGTAAATTACACTGACAGTAGAGAGTTTAAAATAGAGGTCAACACAACAATTAATTCCCTTACCGGTCTAACAAAAAAAAAAAGAAAAGAAAAAAGTATTAATTATGAGCAAATGGTTTAATCATTAAAAGCACTGGGCTTTAATCTATAAGGACATATTTTGTTGTCTGAATTGAATTATAGTCTGGCTAAAGGGAAGATGAACACATGATTCATCTGTGAGTGTCTGATGATGATGGTGGTGTTGATGATGATGTCTGTTCCGTTCTTTCCTGTTCACCTTTTCTGGATGTGATGTCATACACACAATTAAAGCAGCAGCCACGCCCACCAGAACAGAGATAACCAATCGAGTCACAGCTTCAGGAACATGACAACAGAATGTACAATCTGAGGAAATAAAAGAACAACATGAAACAGATTTGTACATTTAGAAAGTTCACAAACTCACAACACTGGATAAGTCAAGCTGGTTGTAGTCTCGTGTAACCATAACTTCAGACTGATGGCAAAGTGTCTGGGAATCTTGACTGCTTAAAATGGCCAAGGACCACCCAAGAGGCCATATGACTGACAGGTAAAGCAACCAATCAAGTTTCGTTTTCTGCCACATCATGTTTAGGGGTGTGGAAATGTCCTAACAATAACAGACTGGTGTGTAAAACTCTTGAATGTATTTCAAGGAGTATTTGCCACAAACTTTCTTCTTCCATGAGGGAGTTTGGCGCCACGGCATCTTTGTTTCCAGGCAGAATGTTAAAAAAGGCGACACATGCATCACCCAGAAATCCTGTACATCCTGTCCGATGACGACTTCGAAACTCCTGAAGTGTTTCCAATTTTTTGTGTCATATCAAGTCAAGTCAAGTCTAGCTTTATTGTCAATTCTTCCACATGTACAGTACATACATACAGAGAATTGAAATTGCGTTACTCTCAGACCCTTGGTGCATACAGTTAACATTAAACACTGACAGTAGACGTTCAAATACAGATAAATACAGTTTAACTATATGTACATACAAACTATACAGGTATACAAATAAGGACATTGCAGAAAAATAAAAATAAATAGACAATAAAAAGAGATAGATAAAGTAAAGTGGCATAAGGTACATGGCAGATAGAGTGCAAACCAGTTAAATAAAACAAAACTGTGCAGATGTCTTTATCAGACTGACAGAAGAGGTAGATTATAGACAATGCTGGATGAGGTAGAGATCATTCCAGTGCTGCATAAAGTGACTGGTGTGGGTCACGGTTGTAAGGGGAACTGGGGTATGGACATTGGGGGTTGTAGTGTCAGAGTTCAGTGTTGCGTGGGGTAAAAGAGGGGAGGCGGGGCAAGGACGGGAGGGAGTTCAGCTTCCTGACAGCCTGATGGATGAAGCTGTCCTTCAGTCTGCTGGTCCTCGCCTGGAGACTCCGCAGTCTCCTCCCTGATGGCAGCAGACTGAAGAAGCTGTGTGTCGGTGGGTGGGATCACCTGCAATGCTGAGGGCTTTGCGGGTGAGACGGGTGCTGTAGATGTCCTGGAGGGAGGGAGAGACACCAGCGATCTTCTCAGCTGCTCTCACTATCCGTTGAAGGGACTTGCGGCAGGACGTTGCAGGCTCCATACCACACAGTGATGCAGCTAGTCAGGATGCTCTCGATGGTGCCTCTGTAGAAAGTGCACATGATGGGGGTCGGGGCTTTGGCTCTTCTGAGTTTGCGGAGGAAGTAGAGACGTTGCTGTGCTTTCTTGGCCAGTGCTGCAGTGTTGTTAGTCCAGGAGAGGTCCTCTGTGATGTGCACACCCAGAAACTTGGTGCTGCTCGCTCTCTCCACAGTCGCACCGTTGATGGTCAGAGGAGCATGCTGAGTGTGCACTCTCCTGAAATCAACAACAATCTCCTTCGTCTTCTCCACATTCAGAGAGAGATTGTTGTCCCTGCACCCGCCAGGCGGCTCACCTCACTCCTGTAGTTTGTCTCATCTCGGTTGCTAATGAGACCCACCACAGTCGTGTCATCCAAACTTGATGAAAAGGTTAGAGTTGTGTGACTGTGCAGTCGTGGGTCAGCAGAGTGAAGAGGAGGGGCTCAGCACACATCCTTGGGGGCCCCTGTGTTCAGTGTGATGGTGCTGGATGTGTTAATGCCGACCCGTACTGCCTGAGGTCTTCCGGTCAGAAAGTCCAACAACCAGTTGCACAGAGAGGTGTTGAGCCCCAGCTGGGCCAATTTGTGAGTGAGCTGCTGAGGGATGATTGTGTTGAAGATATGCATAAGATATGCATCTGACGTTCAGCTAGCAGTCCATGGGTGTGACGTCTGAGACTAGGCTGGACAGGATGCTCAAGGAAACAGAGGCCGTTTCTCAATATGCGTTCTTATGCGATCTTGAGTCCTTGTGTTCTCGCTCTACGTCATCATTAACCGTCAAAGTTCAATTCCAATACTCGAGAACACAAGTACAGAGAACACATGAAAGTGCCGGATGTGTTCTTGAAATCGAGGATGCATCGAAAGCAGACTTGAGAGAATCGAACCGTTAGAAATCCCAAAAGACGCAGCGGGCATGCGACGTACTGAAGCCTGTAAGCTTGAAACTTCTTGTTCTCGCTTAAGAGATTCCCGCGGCAATCCTCGCAAATATGGCTCATGAAAGTAAACATTTGATGTTTTGTTTTGCATAATTTTAATGAAGTGAGAGAGCCTGTCATACTTTCTATTGTCATATTATAATTATTTTACATTGGCAAAGAATATGTAACATTATAAATAGCCTAATCATATTCACAAATACATGTGGTAAAAAGCTATAAAATATGAAAATATTGTCTAAAATAAAATGAAATAAATGTTTTAAAAGCATTATGACCTTTGTTTGTGATGTTTATGTGTTATTTATTGTGTACTGTGTGCTGCTGACTCACTCTTTATAAGCTGCTGGGTTTGTCAGTTGAGCATCAAGAACGCAGTACATCTCAATTCTCACAAGGATGCGTTCCGTGTTCTCACGTCCTTCCGAGTTCATTCCTTTAAGGAAACCTGGCATAACTGGTTTCACGAGAACACAGAATCCGTTCTTCCGTTTATAAAACTCGAATATCTCGGTTTCTCAAAATCAGATGAGAAATTTAGTCATATGTGTGCTGGCAGCGATAACTCTGACATTATCAGCCTGTACCATCTTGGCCACTGGACCCGTTTCATGGTGGATGAGACTGATATCCAGTGTGCAGGGCCGTGCAGAGACCTTTGGAGGGGCAGGTGCTCAAAATATAAAAGGGGCACATGAAACAAGGCTTTAAATAGGACTGTGCACAAAATATCATAACAGCAATGTATAGTGATGCATTCCTTGCTGATACGCGTATTGATGCGGATGCTGTAAATACCGTAACAATAAAAGTAAAAGTATGAATAGATTTAAGTCAAATGACATTAAAAAGACCAGACCCTTCCACCCCCATGAAACTTTTCTCCCTCAAATAGCCTGAACGAAGTGAAGACATGCACCTTTGTTTATGGTGCCGCTGCTGTGTATAACGTTAGAAGTGGCGTTTGCTGCAGGCTAAACACAGCGATTTAAACAAAAGCTGTGCAATGCATGTTCTCTTCACGTTGTTCTTGTAAAATAATAATAATGATAAGTAAACAAGCATACCACTCCGCTGAGAACCCCACTTACTTAAGCTGCAACCGTAGCGCGGACGATATTGAAGTGGTGCCTGAGCGTCAGGGATCGTTCGGATGAGGTCGTCAGGTGAAAGGTTATCATGTGGGTGATTTTATTTACGGCTAAATTATTAATCATTCATTTTACTAATAGTTACATTGGGCAGGCCTTCACAGAAGGGTGTTTAATAAAAAATAAATAAAAAAAATTGCCTTGACAAAAGGGCACTTTGGGCATCATGTGGCAAAGGGGCAGGTGCTCAAGCACCCTCCGCCCCCCCCCCCCTCTGCTCGTGCCTGCCAGTGTGGCATATCCACAGCTGAGACTGGTGCAAGCCCAGCGGTCCCTGCTTCCCCCTCCAGACCAATGGTCTTGGAAGCTCTTACAGCGTCATCTGTGCTGCTGTGATGGTGACTGCCATTTTGTGTATTTGGGCCATATAAATGTCTACAGCTCCTCCCAGGCAGTGACATCTGCTCCTGAACCTTCTGCCTGTCCTGTCACAGCCAAGGAGGGCATACTCTGTGCTCCTCTGAACTCTCTGCCCCACAAGCTCCTTCCTTCTCTACCTTGGTTTCTGGGCCCCGGTCCGCCTCCGCTCCACCTCCCACCTGGACTTTTGCTTTGTGTTTTGTTCTTGGAGCGTCTGGAATCCACTCCCTTAGGGAGTGTAATTATAATTTACATTATACTTCAGGAGTATAATTTACATAATAAATAATAGTTTAGCATTCAGATACATTAAATCGCAAATATGGAAATATTATGGAATATTTGGATTTATGCTGAATGAGAGAGGTAGGATACACGAGCACAAAGCTCTATTTCACAAACTGTTGAGTGCGCAAGCAGTCTATGTGTCAGTCTATGTGAGAGACACATTCAGAATCAGCACATGGTCACTGTCTAGGGGGCTTTGTTTGCAAGTACGCAACTCATGGCATTCGCTGTTCTTCTGCTGGCGGTTATCAAACAGCGTTGCATTGCTGCGGGCGCTCCCTTCTGGATTGGGGGTGAATTGCCTGTATTTGTTGTAAGGCCTCATGCACCGAACCCGAGAAGTCCGTACCGTGACGGTTCGGTACGAATACATGTATCGTGCCACCCCTACTATAAAATCATAAATGATTCACTTTGAGTTAAATTGACCTGTTTCTCTTACAGTAGTACAGTATGTCAACTGCAAACATATTTCAAAGGTACTTGTAAATGACTGTAAAATTGAACTATTAATGAAATTATGTCAAGAAATATGTCAAATCTGTGGTATAAAATGGAGTAAGCTGTAGCTGTACTCACCATAGACAGTAACATTGAATCTGTGTTTATCCTCTGAGCTGCTGCGGCTGATCTCAGCTTCATAAAGTCCAGAGTCTGTGGTTCTGGTGTTTGTGATGGTCAGAGATCCAGTCTGATGATCCAGCTTCAGTCTGATTCTGAATCTCCCATCAGGACCATCAAATATATTACTGGTCTTTCCAATAATTCTAGCTATAAGATTCCTGTTAGTTCCGAATTTCCACTCGATCTTTTCACCTATCTGTGTTTCAGTGACATTAATCTTCAGAGTGACAGATTCTCCCTCCTTCACTGACACTGACTTCACTGTGTCTGTATCACCAAACACACCTGATGAACAAACAGAAACAGTCTTTCAGTCACATATATTAAAGTTACGTTTAATAAAGCTTTAACTGAAATTAGCTGTAGTTTTGAAATGATTGCGAACTTTGGAAAGTTAAAAAGACAGAAACAGCAGAGTGGAAAATATAAGACGGTGCAAAATACAGATATTTGAATTCACTATTCTTCATATGTTTTACATTTTAACTTTTGGTATTGTGTTATGAGCTTGTAAATAGAGTAGTGTTTTTTTTTGTTTATGGTGAAACTGAAGTTAATTAGAGCTCCAAACAATTAACTTGCTACTCTAAAAGACTATTTATGTGTCTATAACTTACCAACCAGATGCCAACAGCACAAACAGCAAAAAGCACATGTGTAAAACATTTTCTTCAACAGTTCAGGGGTCTGAAATAGTTTGTCAAGTTTGAAAACCTATAAGCGCCTGCAGTAAAAATGTGTTTAGCAAAAACCATAGACAAAGTTAACTATTTGCTAACTTCCGCCTGACTGAATTAGACCACACCCCATGCCTTCAACCACAAGTTCTCTGTACAAACCCCGCCCGGCAAACCCGGCTGGTTAGCAGACAAACTTGTCTGCTAACACAAACACACAAACCTATTGACAGATATGAGAGCCTTTTCTGATTAAAAACTACTACAGTTCCTTATTTTGCTGTTTATAGCCTGTCACCAAGGTCATTTGACAAGTATACTGTACTTTATATTTGTTAATCCAAAGAAAATAAAACAAAACTGCTTTACACAACACACTAATTTTGCATTCACACCAATGAAAACACAGCTCTTAGAAATTACATTTAATATAAAATGAAAAAGACAGCATTTAGGTTGCAATCACTACTTGCTGCCATTTTGTCTTTCTATTGCCGCAATAAATCAACCAATCTGTGTTTGAGCTTTAGCCCCACCTACTGAGCTGTTTCTGACCTACATACTTGAGAAAGCACAGCTGATATCTGTTTCAATGCAATGGATAATGAGGACTGAAACTGTTTCAAATATTCAGAATCTATATGTATCGAAAAATGTATATGTATGACACTAGCTTGTATATTTAAGAGATATATTTTAAATCTTGAACTGAATTCCTAAAACAGATAATGGAAAAACCAGCAACACAAACAGGTGGATATTGGGGACAGGTATAAATGGTGGATAGGATCATAAAATCACAAACAAAACATTCAATGTCATGTGCACTTTTTGAACATGCAGGACTCAAGACTTGAGAAGAGATCACAAATCCACATCAACTGTGCCATTTGGGACTTGGTCTAATGTTAATGTACCACTTGAAAAGTAAAATTATATCCCACTCTGTTACCCACTCATTTAGGAGGACAACAGATTAATTTTATATTTAGGGAGAAAATAAATATCTCAACAGACCTGTATGAATCAATGAAATCTTGAAGAAGATATTTGTATGTTTTGTGAATTCTAATAGAGCATGGTTAAAACAATGGCACAGCCCAAATAAAAAAAAATGTTTCCGTTGCAAAACTAGACTACACTTCAACACGCTACACACATGCTCACTCAGCCGAGACACAAAGACAGAAGCAGTCGATTTTTCCTGCATGACTTTACTACAGACCACAACACTCTCAGATAATCTTTTTAAACTCAAACCCAGCTGCTGGAAGAAAATGTTTCAAGAAAATGCACTTGTTTTTTTCTGTCTGTGCTTTTGTCATCTGGTTGGTAAGTTATACACGTTTGTTTGTTACGGTAGCAGTTAGTACAGATCAATAGTACGCTATTTAAATCAGTCAGAAGATTTGATCTTGATTTTATTCCCAGATATAAATATAAGATATAAATCTGGATTCAAGTTTAATCAACATTATTCACTATATATTAATTATAATTATTCAGATGTGTTTCATTGTCCTGTTAAGATAGGATACCAAACAGAAACTGTACGTTCAGTCAGTTATTCCCATTTCAGAATCAGAATCAGCTTTATTGCCAGGTATGTTTACACATACGAGGAATTTGTTTTAGTGACAGAAGCTTCCACAGTGCGACAGAAAGACAGAAACAGGACAAAACACAAATAATAAAAGAATCAAAATAAATAAAACAAGTAAATAGGGAATAACACTACACACTGACAATTTTATGTACTGGTATATTACAATAGAATAAAATAATAATTAAATAACATAAATTTGAAGATGTTTATATTTTTTCCATTAAGATACTATTTGTGTAGAACTCGAATGTTCAGTTTCAAAATCAATAAATAAAAAATAGATTTCCACTGTACTATTTCCAAGCTCATAACACAATACCAAAAGTTCAAATGTAAAACATATGAAGAATAATGAATTCAAATATCTGTATTTTGCACCCAGTCTTATATTTTCCACTCTGCTGTTTCTGTCTTTTTAACTTTCCAAAGTTCGTAATCATTTCAAAACTATGGCTAATTTCAGTTAAAGCTTTATTAAACGTAACTTTAATATATGTGACTGAAAGACTGTTTCTGTTTGTTCATCAGGTGTGTTTGCTGATACAGACACAGCGAAGTCAGTGTCAGTGAAGGAGGGATATTCTGTCACTCTGAAGATTGTCACTGAAACACAGACAGGTGATAAGATCGAGTGGAAATTCGGAACTAACATGAATCTTCTAGCTAG
Source organism: Gymnocypris eckloni scoliostomus (assembly GCA_027564155.1). NCBI lineage: Eukaryota > Metazoa > Chordata > Actinopteri > Cypriniformes > Cyprinidae > Gymnocypris > Gymnocypris eckloni. The sequence goes on along the minus strand of CM050418.1, from coordinate 12,605,643 downwards.
AATTAAAGGAAATACCAGTAATATATTTGACGGTCCTGATGGGAGATTCAGAGACAGACTGAAGCTGGACAATCAGACTGGATCTCTGACCATCACAAACACCAGAACCACAGACTCTGGACTTTATGAAGCTGAGATCAGCCGCAGCAGCTCAGAGGATAAACACAGATTCATTGTTACTGTCTATGGTGAGTAGAGTATTACAGCTCACTCTATTATATTCTACAGATTTGGTATATTTATTGACATATTCTTATTAGAAGATTAAACTTTACTGTCATTGTACAAGTACAGATCCTTTGAAATATAAAAATGTGGTGTGGGGGTGGGATGCTGTTACACTGAGTACATTCATACACACGAGAGAGCAGGAACCAAGTGCAGCTTAATATTTTAATTATAACAATAACCAAGATAAACCAAAACAGGGGAATAAGGGAAACCATGGAGAAGAACCAAGTATGCTGACATAACATCCATGAAAGGAAAAGACTAGACAGGGAACACAGGAAACAAGGTCTATATACACACACGAATAGCACGGTTAGCCAGAAATAGGTTGAAACAAGCAATAATCTAATCAACAAAACTACAAACAGACTACAAGGGTTAAAACAGGAAACTAAAACACTAACACTTCAACATTAAAGTCCAAAATGGGGAATATCTGACAGAGGATTGTAGTTGATTTACTGTACCGCACATCCTGATTTTGCTGAGTTAGATTTGTTACTGGGTCAACATATATTGTTGACCCTGGAAAAACATTTTAATCAAAATATTTAATCTTGACCATTTCCCTACACCTAAACCTAACCTTAACCATGAGTAATCCCTAAAATCAGAGGAAATGATCGATGAATGACACAGATGTACAGGCAACAAACACTGATTGTAAGCCTAAACTTCACAACAATTATAAAGTTGTTCTTCAAATATAATTGGTTAATAACACTGTTGTTCCAGGGTCAACAAAGATGTTGATCCAGGAACATGTCACACTTGGTAAAGTCAGGTTCTGCGTACTGTACTACAGTTAAAGCTTAACAAAACGTAACTTTAATATATGTGACTGAAAGACTGTTTCTGTTTGTTCATCAGGTGTGTTTGGTGATACAGACACAGTGAAGTCAGTGTCAGTGAAGGAGGGAGAATCTGTCACTCTGAAGATTGTCACTGAAACACAGACAGGTGATAAGATCGAGTGGAAATTCGGAACTAACATGAATCTTCTAGCTAGAATTAAAGGAAATACCAGTAATATATTTGATGGTCCTGATGGGAGATTCAGAGACAGACTGAAGCTGGACAATCAGACTGGATCTCTGACCATCACAGACACCAGAACCACAGACTCTGGACTTTATGAAGCTGAGATCAGCCGCAGCAGCTCAGAGGATAAACACAGATTCAATGTTACTGTCTATGGTGAGTAGAGTATTACAGCTCACTCTATTATATTCTACAGATTTGGCATATTTATTGAAATATTTTTATTAGAAGATTAAACTGTGACATTTTCATACCGTTTTAATTTTTATATCATGAAGCTCACTAGTGAATATGTCTTGCAAGCACGGTCAGGTGCTTATATGATGAACCATCTCCACATAATAGAGTTTTTGTAAGCATCTCCTCCATTGACTTCCATTCAAACAGAAATGCATTTGGTCACTCTGGACGCTCACCTGGGAAAGTCTCTGGACTGAACGGATGCTTAAAAGTTTTATCACATGACAAATTAAATTGCGCTTGATTATTTGACTTATAGAGATGATTGCTCTCTATATATATATATATATATCTATATATATATATATATAAAAAGTATCAGACATCAAAACTTCTCTCACAAACAATTACTGAATGTATTGAAACCAAGCTATAAATTAGACTTGTTCTCTATTCATTGACATTACACTATGAAACATGTCAATAAAATCTAAATATAAATGTAAAATACTGTCTCCATGGTAAAACAATATTGCCTCCATGTCCACTGATAGCTGATAGCAGGTGAAGTGATAAGAACAGGACAGCCTATATTTACACACTAACAAGTAATTATTAGGAGTTGTTCAAGCAAGACACATTATTGCTCTGTTATCATCACTATTATTGCTGGTCTCCGTTAACACACAAGACTGCCATCTTTGAGAATTGTATTGCCTAATTATTTTATTCTATGTATTGTGTCACGGCTATTTGACAGGTTGCTTTCTATTCACATTTACCAGGTCCAAAACCAAGCATTTCATTCAGATTATCAAGAGACAGGGTGGAAAGTGTATAATGAAATTATTAATCAAACAGTGAGTTTATCATCACAATAAGCTCGTCCTGAATGACATCGCAATACACTTACACTAGAATACAATACAATACAATACAATACAATACAATACATTAGAAAAGCTGCTGAAGCTGCATCAACACCAGCTCCTCCATCAACTCCTACTTCACATTCTATTTCAGGTCCTCCTGACTTGCAGATAGTGCTGATCTCTGCTGCTGGATCTCTGTTGTTTCTTGTTGCTGTCGGGATCTTCTGCATCTGCAGGAAACAAAGAAAAACTGATCAACATGGCAAGTATTACCTACTGCTAAAACATCTGCAAAATGATACTTCATATTATTATAAATAATTGTATACACCTTAAATAATGTATCTTGTATGTTGAAAACAGATTTTGTCATTACTTGTTGATTTAATGCATGTTATTATTATTTTTTAAATAGTTGAGACCCGTGAAGAGGAAATCACTTACGCTGATACAACATTCTACAAAAGAAACGCACAGAAATCGGTAAGATTGTGTCATCTGTGTCATTTTCAGAAGAGTTATGTTTAGATGTTTATTTTTTTTCCAGTATAAATGCTAATGAGTATGTGTCCCAATAAAACTAACTATTTGTGACTATTTGAGATTACTAAAAAACTGTTAAAATGAACACTGTGTCACCACCGCATATGACCATTGTCAACGCAATGCAACAGCTTGAGTTTGTCTATACTGGACAAAAAGTAGTGCAAACACTTAGAGTATGTCATTAATAGAAGGTTTAATGTCATTAGTTTAGTGTCAGGGATTTGTTGAGTCACGCTGCATCCATTGTACACAGAATCACTAATTATAATGAGTTCTATTCATAGGTGTAGCTTGACATTTGTTACCGTGGACAATTTTTGAATTGATAAGCTTTCCATTGATGTATGGGTTGTTAGGATGTGCCAATATGCGGCCGAGATACAACTATTTGAAAATGTGGAATCTGAGGGTGAAAAAAAACTAAAAACAATCTAAATATTGAGAAAATCTTCAAAACATTTGTCTAAATTAAGTTCTTAGCAATGCTTATTACTAATCAAAAATTTACTTTTTTATATATTTCTGGTAATAAATTGACTAAATATCTTCATGGAACATGATCTTAACTTAATGTCCTAATACTTTTTGGCATAAAAAAAATGGATAATTTTGACCCATACAATGTATTTTTGGTTTTGCGGTCCAGGGTCACATTTGAGCTTGGAGGGCCAGACTGAGCAGTCACACGTTTAAACACATTTTAGCATGTTTGTTAACATGATTTCAACACGATTGTATTTGCATCTTTTGTGCTTAATTCAAGTTAAACACACTATATAGTGTGCTGATAGTGTGTTTTTACTAGCTGCAAAATAAGAAAAACCTGACTTGCCAAACTCCGACCGTACCCTGGGTACAGCTAGATTATTTTCTGTCATTTATATCTATTACTGTAAGTATTAGGGATGGGTCACGATTTTCGAATATTCGAATAGTCAATTTAATTATAGAATATCGATTAGGTTATGCGATTATTTTCTAAAGGTTTACCCACACTGGGTGTTTTGAACCGTGCCCGAGCGCGTCTGAGCCCCAAAGCCCTGTTCGTTTGAGTAAAGTGATCACTCTGTGCCGCGCTCGGACGCGGTTTGTTTAGCAGGCCCTGTCTTGGTTATAAGAGGTGGGCCAGAGTGCGGTTCAGTTGGACTCGGGCGCGGAACACATGTTGTGTGAGCGCTAACCGCGCCGGAGCACGGAACTTCTGATACGTGCAGCCTGATTGCGTGAACAATAGACCTGTTAAGCCAATACATAGTGAGAGGGCCGTTTGTTTCAGCATCAAAAAACAACTCAAAATAATAAACCACAAAGTTAACAAAACGACTATGTCATGGCAACTATGTCAGGCTGCTATTCATAGACTACAGCTCAGCTTTCAACACTATAGTCCCCACCAAGCTGACTGTTAAACTCTCAGACCTTGGCCTAAACACTTCACTTTGTGACTGGATTCAATATTTCCTCACCGCCAGACCACAAGTGGTGAAAGTCTCGGGTTCGTAGCTAAACCAAAACTATATTCAGAGGCTACGCTGCTTTCATAGGCACACGCGCTCACACATTATTTCACACAGATATCAGCAATCGCACAGCGCAGAACACAAACAGCACGGAAACGGTTTCTTAGTAAAATAGCTTCGATAGGCTACTGACTCGCAACATTATGTTTCTCTGCAATGAGGGGGTGAAATCGCTGTTTTTGAAGTAACTGAGCCTCATTGCTTGTATAGAGAGATGTGCAGATGCAGGTGCACATGCACGCGCAACTTTCATACCCCTCTCTCTCTCTCTCGCTAATTCAAATAAATGATTATATATATATATATATATATATATATGAAATAGGTTATTGTTATGACACGTTAAAATTAATGTTCACATAATAAGTGTCGTTGTTCACAATATGTTTTAGCGCATAATGTTTTAAGAATGATATTCTGTTTAGCGTAATAAAAACATATTAAAGCTGCAAGCAGCGATGGAAGGGACCTCGCACCCGGCACCGCCGACCGGTGGCTTCAGAATGACAGGGAACAGTGAGCAATATGCATTTAAAAAGGTAAAAATAGAGGAATATGTCAAAGTCATTTATAAGTGCCAAACCTGCTGCCAGCTGGTGGCGCTATGTCCATAACTGAACATTGGCATTTAGATGTCTTCAAACCAGTACTATTATCAAACATATGAAATTTGGTGCAGATTGGACATTGTATGTTTGAGTTAGTGTAAAGCCTGGCATATCCTGTTGTCAACAGGTGGCGCTATGATTACATCTGAATATTGCCATTTAGATGTCTTCAGGCCAGGACTCTCACCAAATATGTGAAGTTTGGTGCAGATTGGACATTGCATGTTTAAGTTAGTGTAAAACAAGCAATTTCCTGTAGCCAGCAGGTGGCGCTATGTCTATAACTAAACATTAGCACGTAGATGTCTTCAGGCCATGGCTCTTATCAACCATGTGAAGTTTGGGGCAGATCGGACATTTTATGGCTGAGTAACAACAGCTTCTATTCCCATGGCGAGATATAGAATTTTGTCACGCTGCCATGGACACGCCCATTAGCTCAAGCTCAAGCTCTTCGCAATTTAACATCACAAAGGCCTTTAGATTAGACTGAACTAAAAATTATGTTGATGTCATTACATTTCTAGGAGGAGTTAGTTGCAGAGTAAAACATATCACTTCCTGTTGCCAGCAGGTGGCGCTATGAATTTATATGAATGTGGTCACTTAGATCTCTTCAGGTCAGGAGTCTTATCAAACATGTGAAGTTTGGTGCACATCGGACATTACATGCCTGAGTTATAACAACTTCCTGAATCATCGAAATTTGACAGGATGCCACGGACACGCCCGATGAAAACTCTAGATCTTCGCAATTTAACGTCACAAAGGGCTTTAGATTACAATGACCAATTTTGGTGTTCATCTGAATAAATCTCTGGGAGGAGTTCGTTAAAGTATGACACCTGAAAATGGCAAAAATGACACAAAATATGACAAGAAAATTCAAAATAACCGACTTCCTGTTTGGTTTCTGATTTCGTACCAGGAGACTTTTTTGTAGGTATTGTTATGTTACATGAGTGTACCAATTTTCGTACATGTACTTGAAACGTAGCTCGAGGCGCACTCCGCTGAATATTTATAGGTGGCGCTGTCGAGCCATTTTGCTACACCTACTCCTGAAACCCATATCAGACGTAAATGTTCACCAGTTCTGAATCGTGTGCAAAGTTTCTTGACTTTTCGAGCATGTTTAGGTCCTCTAAAATGCGATTAAGTTTGGAGAAGAATAAGAATAAGAATAATTAAAGCTGCAAGCAGCGATGGAAGGGACCTCGCACCCGGCACCGCCGACCGGTGGCTTCAGAATGACAGGGAACAGTGAGCAATATGCATTTAAAAAGGCAAATATAGAGGAATACGTCAAAGTCATTTATATGTGTCAAACCTGCTGCCAGCTGGTGGCGCTATGTCCATAACTGAACATTAACATGTAGATGTCTTCAAACCAGTACTATTATCAAACATATGAAATTTGGTGCAGATTGAACATGGTATGTTTGAGTTAGTGTAAAGCCTGGCATATCCTGTTGTCAACAGGTGGCGCTATGATTACATCTGAATATTGCCATTTAGATGTCTTCAGGCCAGGACTCTCACCAAATATGTGAAGTTTGGTGCAGATTGGACATTGCATGTTTAAGTTAGTGTAAAACAAGCAATTTCCTTTAGCCAGCAGGTGGCGCTATGTCTATAACTAAACATTAGCACGTAGATGTCTTCAGGCCATGGCTCTTATCAACCATGTGAAGTTTGGGGCAGATCGGACATTTTATGGCTGAATAACAACAGCTTCTATTCCCATGGCGACATATCGAATTTTGTCACGCTGCCATGGACACGCCCATTAGCTCAAGCTCAAGCTCTTTGCAATTTAACATCACAAAGGCCTTTAGATTAGACTGAACTAAAAATTATGTTGATGTCATTACATTTCTAGGAGGAGTTAGTTGCAGAGTAAAACATATCACTTCCTGTTGCCAGCAGGTGGCGCTATTAATTTATATGAATGTGGTCCCCTAGATCTCTTCAGGTCAGGAGTCTTATCAAACATGGGAATTTTGGTGCACATCAGACATTGCATGGCTGAGTTATAACAACTTCCTGTTTCATGGCGAATCATCGAAATTTGACAGGACGCCACGGACACGCCCTCCGATGAAAACTCTAGATCTTCGCAATTTAACGTCACAAAGGGCTTTAGATTACAATGACCAATTTTGGTGTTCATCTGAATAAATCTCTGGGAGGAGTTCGTTAAAGTATGACACCTGAAAATGGCAAAAATGACACAAAATATGACAAGAAAATTCAAAATAACCGACTTCCTGTTGGGTTTCGGATTTCGTACCTAGAGACTTTTTTGTAGGTATTGTTATGTTACATGAGTGTACCAATTTTCGTACATGTACGTGAAACGTAGCTCGAGGCGCACTCCGCTGAATATTTATAGGTGGCGCTGTCGAGCCATTTTGCCACACCTAGTCCTGAAACCCATATCAGACGTACATTTTCACCAGTTCTGATGCGTGTGCAAAGTTTCCTGACTTTTCGAGCATGTTTAGGTCCTCTAAAATGCGATTAAGTTTGGAGAAGAAGAATAATAATAATAATTAAAGCTGCAAGCAGCGATGGAAGGACCTCGCACCACGGCACGACCGGTGGCTTCAGAATGACAGGGAACGGTGAGCAATATGCATTTAAAAAGGTAAATATAGAGGAATATGTCAAAGTCATTTATACGTACCAAACCTGCTGCCAGCTGGTGGCGCTATGTCCATAACTGAACATTGGCATGTAGATGTCTTCATCCAGTACTTTTAAAAAAGGCCTTTAGGTTAGACTGACCTAAATATTATGTTTATGTCATTAAATCTCTAGGAGGAGTTAGTTACAGAGTAAAACATGACATTTCCTGTTGCCAGCAGGTGGCGCTATATATTTAACTGAACATTGGCATTAGATGTCTTCATCCAGTACTTTTAAAAAAACATATGAAGTTTAGTGCAGATTGGACATTGCATGTTTAAGTTAGTGTAAAACAAGTAATTTCCTGTTGCCAGCAGGTGGCGCTATGTCTATAACTAAACATTGGCACGTAGATGTCTTCAGGCCATGGCCCTTATCAAACGTGTGAAGTTTGGGGCAGATCGGACATTTTATAGCTGAGTAACAACAGCTTCTATTCCCATGGCGAGACATCGAATTTTGTCACGCCGCCATGGACACGCATTAGCGAAGCTCAAGCTCTTTGCAATTTAACATCACAAAGGCCTTTAGATTAGACTGAACTAAAATTATGTTGATGTCATTAAATCTCTAGGAGGAGTTAGTTACAGAGTAAAACATATCACTTCCTGTTGCCAGCAGGTGGCGCTATGAATTTATATGAATATGGTCACTTAGATCTCTTCAGGTCAGGAGTCTTACCAAATATGTGAAGTTTGGTGCAGATTGGATATTGCATGTTTAAGTTAGTGTAAATCAAGTCATTTCCTGTGGCCAGCAGGTGGCGCTCTGATTATAATGGAATATTCGTATTTAGATGTGTTCAAGCCTGGATTCTTATCGAACGTGTGAAGTCTGGGGCAGATCGGTTATTGCATGGCTGAGTTACAACAACTTTTATTCCCATGGCGAGACATCGAAATTTGTGATGCCGCCAAGGACACGCCCATTAGCGAAAACTCAAGCTCTTCGCAATTTAACATCACAAAGGCCTTTGGATTAAACTGACCTAAATATTATGTTGATGTCATTAAATCTCTAGGAGGAGTTATTTACAGAGTAAAACATGTCACTTCCTGTTGCCAGCAGGTGGCGCTATGACTATAACTGAATATGGTCCCCTAGATCTCTTCATATCAGGAGTCTTATCAAACATGTGAAGTTTGGTGTAGATCGGACATAGCATGCCTGAGATATAACAACTTCCTGTTTCATGGCGAAACATCAAAATTTGACAGGATGCCACAGACACGCCCTCCGATGAAAACTCTAGATCTTCGCAATTTAACGTCACAAAGGGCTTTAGATTACACTGACCAATTTTGGTGTTCATCTGAATAAATCTCTGGGAGGAGTTCGTTAAAGTATGACACCTGAAAATGGCAAAAATGACACAAAATATGATGAGAAAATTCAAAATAGCCGACTTCCTGTTGGGTTTCTGATTTCGTACCTGGAGACTTTTTGTAGGTATTGTTAAGTTACATAAGTGTACCGATTTTCAGACATGTACGTGAAACGAGCTCGAGGCGCACCGCTGAATATTTATAGGTGGCGCTGTCGAGCCATTTTGCCACACCTACTTGAAACCCATATCAGACGAATTTTCACCAGTTCCGACGCTGCAGCAAAGTTTCCTGACTTTTCGAGCATGTTTAGGCCCTCTAAAATGCGATTAAGTTTGGAGAAGAAGAAGAAGAAGAAGAAGAAGAAGAAGAATAATAAGAATAATAAACGGAGCAGATTCAATAGGGTCCTCGCACCATCGGTGCTCGGTCCCTAATTAAAGCTGCAAGCAGCGATGGAAGGGACCTCGCACCCAGCACCGCCAACCGGTGGCTTCAGAAAGAAAGGGAACGGTGAGCAATATGCATTTAAAAAGGTAAATATAGAGGAACGTGTAATAGTCATTTATATGTGTCAAACCTACTGCCAGCTGGTGGCGCTATGTCCATAACTGAACATTAACATGTAGATGTCTTCAGTCTAGCACTTTTATCAAACATATGAAGTTTGGTGCAGATTGAACATAGTATGTTTGAGTTAGTGTAAAGCCTGACACATCCTGTTGTCAACAGGTGGCGCTATGATTACATCTGAATATTGGCCTTTAGATGTCTTCAGGCCAGGAATCTTACCAAATATGTGAAGTTTGGTGCAGATTAGACAATGCATGTTTAAGTTGGTGTAAAACAAGTAATTTCCTGTAGCCACCAGGTGGCGCTATGTCTATAACTAAACATTGGCATGTAGATGTCTTCAGACCAATACTTTTATCAAACATATGAAGTTTGGTGCAGATTGAACATGGTATGTTTGAGTTAGTGTAAAGCATGATATATCCTGTTGTCAGCAGGTGGCGCTATGATTATATCTGATTTTTGGCCTTTAGGTGTTTTCAGGCCAGGACTCTTACCAAATATGTGAAGTTTGGTGCAGATTGGACATTGCATGTTTAAGATAGTGTAAAAGAAGTCATTTCCTGTTGCCAGCAGGTGGCGCTCTAATTATAATGAAATATTCGTATTTAGATGTGTTCAGGCCTGGATTCTTATCGAACGTGTGAAGTCTGGGGCAGATCGGACATTGTATGGCTGAGTTACAACAACTTTTATTCCCTTGGCGAGACATCGAAATTTGTGATGCCTCCATGGACACGCCCTTTAACGAAAACTCTAGATTTTCGCAATTTAACATCACAAAGGCCTTTAGGTTAGACTGACCTAAATATTATGTTTTTGTCATTAAATCTCTAGGAGGAGTTAGTTACAGAGTAAAACATGTCACTTCCTGTTGCCAGCAGGTGGCGCTATGACTATAACTGAATATGGTCACTTAGATCTCTTCAGGTCAGGATTCTTATCAAACATGTGAAGTTTGGTGTAGATCGGACATAGCATGCCTGAGATATAACAACTTCCTGTTTCATGGCGAAACATCAAAATTTGACAGGACGCCACGGGACACGCCCTCCATGAAAACTCTAGATCTTCGCAATTTAACGTCATAAAGGGCTTTAGATTACACTGACCAATTTTGGTGTTCATCTGAATAAATCTCTGGGAGGAGTTCGTTAAAGTATGACACCTGAAAATGGCAAAAATGCTACAAAATATGATGAGAAAATTCAAAATAGCCGACTTCCTGTTGGGTTTCTGATTTCGTACCTGGAGACTTTTTTGTAGGTATTGTTAAGTTACATAAGTGTACCGATTTTCGTACATGTACGTGAAACGTAGCTCGAGGTGCACTCCGCTGAATATTTATAGGTGGCGCTGTCGAGCCATTTTGCCACACCTACTTCTGAAACCCATATCAGACGTAAATTTTCACCAGTTCTGACGCGTGTGCAAAGTTTCCTGACTTTTCGAGCATGTTTAGGCCCTCTAAAATGCGATTAAGTTTGGAGAAGAAGAAGAAGAAGAAGAAGAAGAAGAAGAAGAAGAAGAAGAAGAAGAATAACAGATTCAAGGGTCCTCGCACCATCGGTGCTCGGTCCCTAATAATAATAATAATAAACGGAGCAGATTCAATAGGGTCCTCTGACCATCGTGCTCGGTCCCTAATTAAAGCTGCAAGCAGCGATGGAAGGGACCTCGCCGGCTCACGGTGGCTTCAGAAAGACAGGGAACAGTGAGCAATATGCATTTAAAAAGGTAAATAAAGAGGAATATGTCAAAGTCATTTACATGTAACAAACCTGCTGCCAGCTGGTGGCGCTATGTCCATAACTGAACATTAACATATAGATGTCTTCAGGCTAGCACCTTTATCGAACATATGAAGTTTGGTGCGGATTGAACATAGTATGTTTGAGTTAGTGTAAAGCCTGACATATCCTGTTGTCAACAGATGGCATTATGTTACATCTGAATGTTAGCCTTTAAATGTCTTCAGGGCAGGACTCTTACAAAATATGTGAAGTTTGGTGCAGATTGGACATTTCATGCTTAAGTTAGTGTAAAACAAATCATTTCCTGTTGCCAGCAGGTGGCGCTATGTCTTTAACTGAACATTATCGTGTAGATATCATGAGACCAGTACTTTTATCAAACATATGTATTTTGGTGCAGATTGAACATGGTATGTTTGAGTTAGTGTAACGCATGATATATCCTGTGGTCAACAGGTGGCGCTATGATTACATCTGAATTCTGGCCTTTAGATGTCTTCAGGCCAGGAATCTTACCAAATATGTGAAGTTTGGTGCAGATTGGAAAATGCATGTTTATGTCAGTGTAAAATAAGTAATTTCCTGTGGCCAGCAGGTGGCGCTATGAATTTATATGAATATGGTCACTTAGATCTCTTCAGTTCAGGAATCTTACCAAATATGTGAAGTTTGGTTCAGATTGGACATTGCATGTTTAAGTTAGAGTAAAACAAGTCATTTCCTGTTGCCAGCAGGTGGCGCTATGTCTATAACTAAACATTGGCAAAGAGATGTCTTCAGGCCATGGCTCTTATCAAACGTGTGAAGTTTGGGGCAGATCGGACATTGCATGTTTAAGTTAGTGTAAATCAAGTAATTTCCTGTGGCCAGCAGGTGGCACTCTGATTATAAAGGAATATTCGCATTTAGATGTGTTCAGGCCTGGATTCTTATCGAATGTGTGAAGTCTGGGGCAGATCGGACATTGTATGGCTGAGTTACAACAACTTTTATTCCCATGGCGAGACATCAAAATTTGTGATGCCGCCATGGACACGCCCTTTAACGAAAACTCTAGATCTTCGCAATTTAACATCACAAAGGCCTTTAGGTTAGACTGACCTAAATATTATGTTGATGTCATTAAATCTCTAGGAGGAGTTAGTTACAGAGTAAAACATGTCACTTCCTGTTGCCAGCAGGTGGCGCTATGACTATAACTGAATATGGTCACTTAGATCTCTTCAGGTCAGGATTCTTATCAAACATGTGAAGTTTGGTGTAGATCGGACATAGCATGCCTGAGATATAACAACTTCCTGTTTCATGGCGAAACATCAAAATTTGACAGGACGCCACGGACACGCCTCCGATGAAAACTCTAGATCTTCGCAATTTAACGTCACAAAGGCTTTAGATTACAATGACCAATTTTGGTGTTCATCTGAATAAATCTCTGGGAGGAGTTCGTTAAAGTATGACACCTGAAAATGGCAAAATGACACAAATATGACGAGAAAATTCAAAATAGCCGACTTCCTGTTGGGTTTCTGATTTCGTACCTAGAGACTTTTTGTAGGTATTGTTAAGTTACATAAGTGTACCGATTTTCGTACATGTACGTGAAACGAGCTCGAGGCGCACTCCGCTGAATATTTATAGGTGGCGCTGTCGAGCCATTTTGCCACACCTACTTCTGAAACCCATATCAGACGTAAATTTTCACCAGTTCTGGCGCAGGTGCAAAGTTTCCTGACTTTTCGAGCATGTTTAGGGCCCTCTAAAATGCGATTAAGTTTGGAGAAGAAGAAGAAGAAGAAGAAGAAGAAGAAGAAGAAGAAGAAGAAGAAGAAGAATAAACGGAGCAGATTCAATAGGGTCCTCGCACCATCGGTGCTCGGTCCCTAATAATTAAAGCTGCAAGCAGCGATGGAAGGACCTCGCACCGCACCGCCAATCGGTGGCTTCAGAATGACAGGGAACAGTGAGCAATATGCATTTAAAAAGGTAAATATAGAGGAATACGTCAAAGTCATTTATAAGTGCCAAACCTGCTGCCAGCTGGTGGCGCTATGTCCACAACTGAACATTGGCATTTAGATGTCTTCAAACCAGTACTATTATCAAACATATGAAATTTGGTGCAGATTGAACATGGTATGTTTGAGTTAGTGTAAAGCCTGGCATATCCTGTTGTCAACAGGTGGCGCTATGATTACATCTGAATATTGCCATTTAGATGTCTTCAGGCCAGGACTCTCACCAAATATGTGAAGTTTGGTGCAGATTGGACATTGCATGTTTAAGTTAGTGTAAACAAGTAATTTCCTGTTGCCAGCAGGTGGCGCTATGTCTATAATATTAAACAGTAGATGTCTTCAGGCCATGGCTCTTATCAACCATGTGAAGTTTGGGGCAGATCGGACATTTTATGGCTGAGTAACAACAGCTTCTATTCCCATGGCGAGATATCGAATTTTGTCACGCTGCCATGGACACGCCCATTAGCGAAAGCTCAAGCTCTTCGCAATTTAACATCACAAAGGCCTTTAGATTAGACTGAACTAAAAATTATGTTGATGTCATTACATTTCTAGGAGGAGTTAGTTGCAGAGTAAAACATATCACTTCCTGTTGCCAGCAGGTGGCGCTATGAATTTATATGAATGTTGTCACCTAGATCTCTTCAGGTCAGGAGTCTTATCAAACATGGGAATTTTGGTGCACATCGGACATTGCATGCCTGAGTTATAACAACTTACTGTTTCATGGCGAATCATCGAAATTTGACAGGACGCCACGGACACGCCCTCCGATGAAAACTCTAGATCTTCGCAATTTAACGTCTCAAAGGGCTTTAGATTGCAATGACCAATTTTGGTGTTCATGCTAATAAATCTCTGGGAGGAGTTCGTTAAAGTATGACACCTGCAAATGTCAAAAATGTCACTAAATATGACGAGAAAATTCAAAATAACCGACTTCCTGTTGGGTTTCGGATTTCGTTCCAGGAGAGTTTTTTGTAGGTATTGTTATGTTATATGAGTGTACCGATTTTCATACATGTACATGAAACGTAGCCTGAGGGCTCTCCGCTGAATCAGTATAGGTGGCGCTGTCGAGCCATTTTGCCCCACCTACTTCTGAAACCCATATTCAGATGTGTTAAGGCCTGGATTCTTATCGAACATGTGAAGTCTGGGGCAGATCGAACATTGTATGGCTGAGTTACAACAACTTTTATTCCCTTGGCGAGACATCGAAATCTGTGATGCCTCCATGGACACGCCCTTTAACGAAAACTCTAGATCTTCGCAATTTAACATCACAAAGGCCTTTAGGTTAGACTGACCTAAATATTATGTTGATGTCATTAAATTTGTAGGAGGAGTTAGTTACAGAGTAAAACATGTCACTTCCTGTTGCCAGCAGGTGGCGCTATTACTATAACTGAATATGGTCATGTAGATTTCTTCATATCAGGAGTCTTATCAAACATGTGAAGTTTGGTGCAGATCGGACATAGCATGCCTGAGATATAACAACTTCCTGTTTCATGGCAAACATCGAAATTTGAGAGGACGCCACGGACACGCCTCCGATGAAAACTCTAGATCTTCGCAATTTAACGTCACAAAGGGCTTTAGATTGCAATGACCAATTTTGGTGTTCATCCGATTAAATCTCTGGGAGGAGTTCGTTAAAGTATGACACCTGCAAATGGCAAAATGTCACTAAATATGATGAGAAAATTCAAAATAACCGACTTCCTGTTGGGTTTCGGATTTCGTTCCAGGAGACTTTTTGTAGGTATTGTTATGTTACATGAGTGTACCGACTTTCATACATGTAGCCTGAGGGCTCTCCGCTGAATCAGTATAGGTGGCTGTCGAGCCATTTGCCACACCTACTTCTGAAACCCATATCAGACGTGAAATTTCCACCAGTTCAGATGCAAAATTTCCTGACTTTTCGAGCATGTTTAGGCCCTCAAAATGTGATTAAGTTTGGAAAAGAATAATAATAATAAACAACACAGATAGCGGAGCAGATTCAATAGGGTCCTCTGCACCATCGGTGCTCGGTCCCTAATAATAATAATAATAATAAACGGAGCAGATTCAATAGGGTCCTCTGCACCATCGGTGCTCGGTCCCTAATAATAATAATAATAATAAACGGAGCAGATTCAATAGGGCCCGCCGCACCATCGGTGCTCGGTCCCTAATAACATGCGTAATATGTTTATATGCCATAATATTCATTCATTAATTAATCAAACGGTTACGTTTTTTTATTATATGAATGTTCATGCTCATTTTTAAAATAGAACTGTCCTAACCTTATACGCAGTTGATAATCGACGGACTGTTCTGTTAATAAATGCCTAATTCGGTTATGTTATATTAATATGTTTCAGCAATCATAAGTTACGACCATTAATTGGCTCAGGTTAAGATAGACTATTCTCTAATTAATTAAACTGTTATCTTACAGATTGAAAGCCTGAATGGTTTCTCTCCCTCTCTGTTTATGTGTGTGTGTGTGTGGCGTGTGTGTGTGTGTGTGTGGGCGTGTGTGTGTGGGTACATGCGAGGAGTGCGATTTTGAATAGTAATCGAATAATACACAGCGATTATCGAATATTACTTTTGCTTAAAATGCACATCCCTAGTAAGTATTAGAGCAAAATAATAAGAAATTAAAGCTGCAAGCAGCGATGGAAGGGACCTCGCACCCGGCTCACCGCCAACCGGTGGCTTCAGAAAGACAGGGAATGGTGAGCAATATGCATTTAAAATTTCAAATATAGAGGGATATGTTAAAGTCATTTAAATGTGCCAAACCTGCTTCCAGTTGGTGGCGCTATGTCCATAACTGAACATTAACATATAGATGTCTTCAGGCTAGCACCTTTATCGAACATATGAAGTTTGGTGCAGATTGAACATAGTATGTTTGAGTTAGTGTAAAGCCTGACATATCCTGTTGTCAACAGATGGCGCTATGGTTACATCTGAATATTAGCCTTTAAATGTCTTCAGGGCAGGACTCTTAAAAAATATGTGAAGTTTGGTGCAGATTGGACATTTCATGCTTAAGTTAGTGTAAAACAAATAATTTCCTGTTGCCAGCAGGTGGCGCTATGTCTTTAACTGAACATTATCGTGTAGAAATCATGAGACCAGTACTTTTATCAAACATATGAATTTTGGTGCAGATTGAACATGGTATGTTTTAGTTAGTGTAACGCATGATATATCCTGTGGCCAACAGGTGGCGCTATGATTAAATCTGAATTCTGGCCTTTACACGTCTTCAGGCCAGGAATCTTACCAAATATGTGAAGTTTGGTGCAGATTGGACATTGCATGTTTATGTCAGTGTAAAATAAGTATTATCCTGTGGCCAGCAGGTGGCGCTATGAATTTATATGAATATGGTCACTTAGATCTCTTCAGGTCAGGAGTCTTACCAAATATGTGAAGTTTGGTGCAGATTGGACATTGCATGTTTAAGTTAGTGTAAATCAAGTCATTTCCTGTGGCCAGCAGGTGGCGCTCTGATTAAAATGGAATATTCGTATTTAGATGTGTTCAGGCCTGGATTCTTATCGAACGTGTGAAGTCTGGGGCAGATCGGTTATTGCATGGCTGAGTTACAACAACTTTTATTCCCATGGCGAGACATCGAAATTTGTGATGCCGCCAAGGACACGCCCATTAGCGAAAACTCAAGCTCTTCGCAATTTAACATCACAAAGGCCTTTAGATTAAACTGACCTAAATATTATGTTGATGTCATTAAATCTCTAGGAGGAGTTAGTTACAGAGTAAAACATGTCACTTCCTGTTGCCAGCAGGTGGCGCTATGACTATAACTGAATATGGTCACTTAGATCTCTTCAGGTCAGGATTCTTATCAAACATGTGAAGTTTGGTGTAGATCGGACATAGCATGCCTGAGATATAACAACTTCCTGTTTCATGGCGAAACATCAAAATTTGACAGGATGCCACGGACACGCCCTCCGATGAAAACTCTAGATCTTCGCAATTTAACGTCACAAAGGGCTTTAGATTACAATGACCAATTTTGGTGTTCATCTGAATAAATCTCTGGGAGGAGTTCGTTAAAGTATGACACCTGAAATGGCAAAATGACACAAAATATGAGGAGAAAATTCAAAATAACCGACTTCCTGTTTGGTTTCTGATTTCGTACCTAGAGACTTTTTTGTAGGTATTGTTAAGTTACATGAGTGTACCGATTTTCGTACATGTACGTGAAACGTAGCTCGAGGCGCACTCCGCTGAATATTTATAGGTGGCGCTGTCGAGCCATTTTGCCACACCTACTCCTGAAACCCATATCAGACGTAAATTTTCACCAGTTCTGATGCGTGTGCAAAGTTTCCTGACTTTTCGAGCATGTTTAGGCCCTCTAAAATGCGATTAAGTTTGGAGAAGAATAATAATAATAATAATTAAAGCTGCAAGCAGCGATGGAAGGGACCTCGCACCCGGCACCGCCAACCGGTGGCTTCAGAAAGACAGGGAACAGTGAGCAATATGCATTTAAAAAGGTAAATATAGAGGAATATGTCAAAGTCATTTATATGTACCAAACCTGCTGCCAGCTGGTGGCGCAACATCCATAACTGAACATTGGCATGTAGATGTCTTCATCCAGTACTTTTAAAAAACATATGAAGTTTGGTGCAGATTGGACATTGCATGTTTAAGTTAGTGTAAAACAAGAAATTTCCTGTTGCCAGCAGGTGGCGCTATATATTTAACTGAACATTGGCATGTAGATGTCTTCATCCAGTACTTTTAAAAAACATATGAAGTTTGGTGCAGATTTGACATTGCATGTTTAAGTTAGTATAAAACAAGTAATTTCCTGTTGCCAGCAGGTGGCGCTATGTCTATAAATAAAAATTGCCACAGAGATGTCTACAGGCCATGGCTCTTATCAAAAGTGTGAAGTTTGGGACAGATCGGACATTTTATGGCTGAGTAACAACAGCTTCTATTCCCATGGCGAGATATCGAAATTTTGTCACGCCATGGACACGCCCATTAGCGAAAACTCAAGCTCTTTGCAATTAACATCACAAAGGCCTTTAGATTAGACTGACCTATATATTATGTTGATGTCATTAAATCTCTAGAGGAGTTAGTTACAGAGTAAAACATATCACTTCCTGTTGCCAGCAGGTGGCGCTATGAATTTATATGAATATTGTCACTTAGATCTTTTCAGGTCAGGAGTCTTGTCAAACATGTGAAGTTTGGTAAAGATTGGACATTGCATGTTTAAGTTAGTGTAAAACAAGTCATTTCCTGTTGCCAGCAGGTGGCGCTCTGATTATAATGGAATATTCATATTTAGATGTGTTCAGGCCTGGATTCTTATCGAACATGTGAAGTCTGGGGCAGATCGAACATTGTATGGCTGAGTTACAACAACTTTTATTCCCATGGCGAGACATCGAAATTTGTGATGCCGCCAAGGACACGCCCTTTAACGAAAACTCTAGATCTTCGCAATTTAACATCACAAAGGCCTTTAGGTTAGACTGACCAAATAATGTGTTGATGTCATTAAATCTCTAGGAGGAGTTAGTTACAGAGTAAAACATGTCACTTCCTGTTGCCAGCAGGTGGCGCTATTACTATAACTGAATATGGTCATGTAGATCTCTTCATATCAGGAGTCTTATCAAACATGTGAAGTTTGGTGCAGATCGGACATAGCATGCCTGAGATTATAACAACTTCCTGTTTCATGGCTTAAACATCGAATTTGACAGGACGCCACGGACACGCTCCAATGAAAACTCTAGATCTTCGCAATTTAACGTCAAAGGGCTTTAGATTGCAATGACCAATTTTGGTGTTCATGAATAAATCTCTGGGAGGAGTTCGTTAAAGTATGACACCTGCAAATGGTAAAATGTCACTAAATATGACGAGAAAATTCAAAATAACCGACTTCCTGTTGGGTTTCGGATTCGTTCAAGAGACTTTTTGTAGGTATTGTTATGTTACATGAGTGTACCGATTTTCATACATGTACGTGAAACGTAGGGCTCTCGCTGAATCAGTATAGGTGGCGCTGTCGAATTTTGCCACACCGACTTCTGAAACCCATATTCAGATGTGTTAAGGCCTGGATTCTTATCGAACATGTGAAGTCTGGGGCAGATCGACATCGTATGGCTGAGTTACAACAACATTTATTCCCATGGCGAGACATCGTGACAGGATGCGCCACGGACACGCCCTCCCATGAAAACTCTAGATCTTCGCAATTTAACATCACAAAGGCCTTTAGGTTAGACTGACCTAAATATTATGTTGATGTCATTAAATCTCTAGGAGGAGTTAGTTACAGAGTAAAATATGTCACTTCCTGTTGCCAGCAGGTGGCGCTATATAATGAATATGGTCACTTAGATCTCTTCTTCAGGTCAGGAGTCTTATCAAACATGTGAAGTTTGGTGCAGATTGGACATTGCATGCCTGAGTTATAACAACTTCCTGTTTCATGTGCGAAACATCAAATTTGACAGGTGCGCCATGGACACGCTCGATGAAAACTCTAGATCTTCGCAATTTAACGTCACAAAGGCTTTAGATTGCAACTGACCAAAATTTGGTGTTCATCCGAATAAATCTCTGGGAGGAGTTGGTTAAAAGTATGACACCTGAAATGGCAAAAATGACTAAATATGACGAGAAAATTCAAAATATGACTTCCTGTTGGGTTTCTGATTCATTCAGGAGACTTTGTAGGTATTGTTAGTTACATGAGTGTACCGATTTTCATACATGTACTTCGTGGTTTGGCGATTGAATATTTATAGGTGGCGCTGTGAGCCATTTGCCACATATGAAACCCATATCAGGTCGTTTTCAACAGTTCTGGCGTGTGCAACATTTCCTGATCAACATTTTAGTCTAAAGACGATTGAAGTTTGAGAAGAATGAATAAATTCGCATTTAAAGCATCAAAGGGCTAGAGCAATGACCATGTGTTCAAATAACAGAGGACAGCAAGTATGACATTTGAAAATGGTAAATATGAAATATGAAATGATAGACAAACTGTGCCTGGTGGTCTATGTATGATTACATGAGTGTTGTCAGGTATTTTACAAACATGTGAAGTTTGCGATTTGGATTGAACATGTATGTTTGAGTTAGTGGCTGACACATCCTGTTGCCAACAGGTGGCGCTATGATTACATCAATATTCTCTGACTTCACCAGGATTTACCAAATATGTGAAGTTTGGTGCAGATTGAAAAATGCATGATTAAGTTTGGTGAAGAAGAATAATAATTCCTTAAAGCACCAGGTGGAAGGACTCGCACTGACATTCATGACGGTGTCTTCAGAATGACATTTTACAAATATGGTAAGTTTGGTGCAATTGAAATGTTGGAGTTATGTCAAAGTCATGAACCTGTTGCTGCCAGCAGGTGGCGCTATGTCCATACTGAACATTAACATGTAGATGTCTTCAGTCTTATCAACATATGAAGTTTGGTGCAGATTGAACATGGTATGTTTGAGTTAGTTTATAAAGCCTGACATCCTGTTGTCAACAGGTGGCGCTATGATTACATCTGAATATTGGCCTTTAGATGTCTTCAGGCCAGGAATCTTACCAAATATGTGAAGTTTGGTGCAGATTGGACATTGCATGTTTAAGTTAGTATAAAATAAGTTATTTCCTGTGGCCAGCAGGTGGCACTCTGATTATAATGGAATATTCATATTTAGATGTGTTCAGGCCTGGATTCTTATCGAACGTGTGAAGTCTGGGGCAGATCGGACATGTATGGCTGAGTTACAACAACTTTTATTCCCATGGCGAGACATCGAAATTTGTGATGCCAAGGACACCATTAGCGAAAACTCAAGCTCTTCGCAATTTAACATCACAAAGGCCTTTAGATTAAACTGACCAAATATTATGTTGATGTCATTAAATCTCTAGGAGGAGTTAGTTACAGAGTAAAACATGTCACTTCCTGTTGCCAGCAGGTGGCGCTATGACTATAACTGAATATGGTCACTTAGATCTCTTCAGGTCAGGATTCTTATCAAACATGTGAAGTTTGGTGCAGATCGGACATAGCATGCCTGAGATATAACAACTTCCTGTTTCATGGCGAAACATCAAAAGTTTGACAGGATGCCACGGACACGCCTCCGATGAAAACTCTAGATCTTCGCAATTTAACGTCTACAAAGGGCTTTAGATTACAATGACCAATTTTGGTGTTCATCTGGAAAAATCTCTGGGAGGAGTTCGTTAAAGTATGACACCTGAAAATGGCAAAATGATACAAAATATGACAAGACAATTCAAAATAGCCGACTTCCTGTTTGGTTTCTGATTTTGTACCTAGAGACTTTTTGTAGGTATTGTTAAGTTACATGAGTGTACCGATTTTTACGTGTACGTGTTTGGCTCGGCGCATCCGCTGAATATTTATAGGTGGCGCTGTCGAGCCATTTGTAACACATACTGAAACTACAACTAAATTTTCACCATTCTGGTGTGTGAAATCCAATACTTTTATCAAACATGTTTGGTGCAGAAACATGGTATGTTTGAGTTAGAAACATAATATATTCTGGCGCTATGATTATATCAGATTTTTGGCCTTTAGGTGTTTTCAGGCCAGCTGACCAAATGTGTGAAGTTTGGTGCAGATTGGACATTGCATGTTTAAGATAGTGTAAAAGAAGTCATTTCCTGTTGCCAGCAGGTGGTCTAAATATTTAGGTGTTCAGGCCTGAGCCATTTGCCAGATCGGACTTCTACAAACCCATAGTGGACAGTAAATGTTTGAGTTACTTATTAAACAATTAATTTCCTGACCAGCAGGTGGCCCTCTATAGATAACTGAAGTTTGGAAAGTATATGTCTTCAGAGAAGAAAAACATATGAAGTTTGCTGCAGATTGAAAATTGCATGTTGAATTTGGTTTAAAACAAGAAATAATGTTGCCAGCAGGTGGCGCTATATATTAACTGAACATTGCGTAGATGTCTTCAGCCAATGTGGTTTATCAAAGCGGTGAAGGTTGGACGTTGCATGTTTAAGTTAAATATGTAAAACAAGTCATTTCCTGTTGCCAGCAGGTGGCGCTATATATAACTGAACATTGGCACGTAGATGTCTTCAGCCAATGGCTCTTATCAGACGTGTGAAGTTTGGGACAGATCGGACATTTTATGGCTGAGTAACAACAGCTTATATTCCCATGGCGAGACATCGAATTTTGTCACGCCGCCATAGACACGCCCATTAGTGAAAACTCAAGCTCTTCGCAATTTAACATCTCAAAGGCGTTTTGATTAGACTGACCTAAACATTATGTTGATGTCATTAAATCTCTAGGAGGAGTTAGTTACAGAGTAAAATATGTCACTTCCTGTTGTCAGCAGGTGGCGCTATGTCTTTAACTGAACATTGGCATTTGGATATCTTCAGACCAATACTTTTATCAAACATATGAAGTTTGGTGCAGATTGAACATGGTATGATTGAGTTAGTGTAAAGCCTGGCATATCCTGTTGTCAACAGGTGGCGCTATGATTACATCTGAATATTGGCCTTTAGATGTTTTCGGGACAGGACTCTAACAAAATATGTGAAGTTGGGTGCAGATTGGACATTGCATGTTCAAGTTAGTGTAAAACACGTAATTTCCTGTTACCAGCAGGTGGCGCTATGTCTATAACTAAACATTGGCATGTAGATGTCTTCAGGCCATGGTCTTATCAAACGTGTGAAGTTTGGGACAGATCAGACATTTTATGGCTGAGTAACAACAGCTTCTATTCCCATGGCGAGACATCAAATTGTCACCGCCATGGACACGCCCATTAGCGAAAACTCAAGCTCTTCGCAATTTAACATCACAAAGGCCTTTGATTAGACTGACCTAAATATTATGTTGATGTCATTAAATCTCTAGGAGGAGATAGTTACAGAGTAAAATATGTCACTTCCTGTTGTCAGCAGGTGGCGCTATGAATTTATATGAATATGGTCACTTAGATCTCTTCAGGTCAGGAGTCTTACCAAATATGTGAAGTTTGGTGCAGATTGGACATTGCATGTTTAAGTTAGTTCAAACTAAGTCATTTCCTGTGGCCAGCAGGTGGCGCTCTGATTATAATGGAATATTCATATTTAGATGTGTTCAGGCCTGGATTCTTATCGAACGTGTGAAGTCTGGGGCAGATCGGTTATTGCATGGCTGAGTTACAACCACTTTTATTCCCATGGCGAGACATCGAAATTTGTGATGCCGCCAAGGACACGCCCATTAGCGAAAACTCAAGCTCTTCGCAATTTAACATCACAAAGGCCTTTAGATTAAACTGACCTAAATATTATGTTGATGTCATTAAATCTCTAGGAGGAGTTAGTTACAGAGTAAAACATGTCACTTCCTGTTGCCAGCAGGTGGCGCTACGACTACAATTGAATATGGTCACTTAGATCTCTTCAGGTCAGGATTCTTATCAAACGTGTGAAGTTTGGTGTAGATCGGACATAGCATGCCTGAGATATAACAACTTCCTGTTTCACGGCGAAACATCAATATTTGACAGGACGCCACGGACACGCCCTCCGATGAAAACTCTAGATCTTCGCAATTTAACGTCACAAAGGGCTTTAGATTACACTGACCAATGTTGGTGTTCATCTGAATAAATCTCTGGGAGGAGTTCGTTAAAGTATGACACCTGAAAATGGCAAAAATTACACAAAATATGATGAGAAAATTCAAAATAGCCGACTTCCTGTTGGGTTTCTGATTTCGTACCTGGAGACTTTTTTGTAGGTATTGTTAAGTTACATAAGTGTACCGATTTTCGTACATGTACGTGAAACGTAGCTCGAGGCGCACTCCGCTGAATATTTATAGGTGGCGCTGTCGAGCCATTTTGCCACACCTACTTCTGAAACCCATATCAGACGTAAATTTTCACCAGTTCTGACGCGTGTGCAAAGTTTCCAGACTTTTCGAGCATGTTTAGGCCCTCTAAAATGCGATTCAGTTTGGAGAAGAAGAAGAAGAAGAAGAAGAAGAAGAATAAGAATAATAAACGGAGCAGATTCAATAGGGTCCTCGCACCATCGGTGCTCGGTCCCTAATTAAAGCTGCAAGCAGCGATGGAAGGGACCTCGCACCCGGCACCGCCAACCGGTGGCTTCAGAAAGACAGGGAACAGTGAGCAATATGCATTTAAAAAAGCAAATATAGAGGAATATGTCAAAGTCATTTATATGTGCCAAATCTGCTGCCAGCTGGTGGCGCTATGTCCATAACTGAACATTAACATATAGATGTCTTCAGGCTAGCACCTTTATCGAACATATGAAGTTTGGTGCAAATTGAACATAGTATGTTTGAGTTAGTGTAAAGCCTGACACATCCTGTTGTCAACAGATGGCGCTATGGTTACATCTGAATATTGGCTTTTAGATGTCTTCAGGGCAGGACTCTTACAAAATATATGAAGTTTGGTGCAGATTGGACATTCCACGCTTAAGTTAGTGTAAAACAAATAATTTCCTGTTGCCAGCAGGTGGCGCTATTTCTTTAACTAAACGTTATCGTGTAGATATCATCAGACCAGTACTTTTATCAAACATGTGAATTTTGGTGCAGATTGAACATTGCATGTTTAAGCTAGTGTAAAACAAGTAATTTCCTGTAGCCAGCAGGTGGCGCTATGTCTATAACTAAACATTGGCATGATGTCTTAAGGCCATGGCTCTTATAAAACCTGTGAAGTTTGGGGCAGATTGGACATTGCATGTTTAATTTGGTGTAAAACAAGAAATTTCCTGTTGACAGCAGGTGGCGCTATACATTTAACTGAACATTGGCATGTAGATGTCTTCATCCAGTACTTTTAAAAAACATATGAAGTTTGGTGCAGATTGGACATTGCATGTTTAAGTTAGTATAAAACAAGTAGTTTCCTGTTGCCAGCAGGTGGCACTATGTCTATAACTAAAAAATTGGCACGTAGATGTCTTCAGGGCATGGCTCTTATCAAATGTGTGAAGTTTGGTGCAGATTGGACATTGCATGTTTAAGTTAGTGTAAAACAAGTAATTTCCTGTTGCCAGCAGGTGGCGCTATGAATTTATATGAATATTGTCACTTAGATCTTTTCAGGTCAGGAGTCTTGTCAAACATGTGAAGTTTGGTGCAGATTGGACATTGCATGTTTAAGTTAGTGTAAAACAAGTAATTTCCTGTGGCCAGCAGGTGGCGCTCTAATTATAATGAAATATTCGTATTTAGATGTGTTCAGGTCTGGATTCTTATCGAACGTGTGAAGTCTGGGGCAGATCAAACATTGTATGGCTGAGTTACAACAACTTTTATTCCCATGGCGAGACATCGAAATTTGTGATGCCTCCATGGACACGCCCTTTAATGAAAACTCTAGATCTTCGCAATTTAACATCACAAAGGCTAAGACTGACCTAAATATTATGTTTATGTCATTAAATCTCTAGGAGGAGTTAGTTACAGAGTAAAACATGTCACTTCCTGTTGCCAGCAGGTGGCGCTATGACTATAACTGAATATGGTCACTTAGATCTATTCAGGTCAGGATTCTTATCTAACATGTGAAGTTTGGTGTAGATCGGACATAGCATGCCTGAGATATAACAACTTCCTGTTTCATGGCGAAACATCAAAATTTGACAGGACGCCACGGACACGCCCTCCGATGAAAACTCTAGATCTTCGCAATTTAACTTCACAAAGGGCTTTAGACTACACTGACCAATTTTGGTGTTCATCTGAATAAATCTCTGGGAGGAGTTCGTTAAAGTATGACACCTGAAAATGGCAAAAATGACACAAAATATGACGAGAAAATTCAAAATAGCCGACTTCCTGTTGGGTTTCTGATTTCGTCCCTTGAGACTTTTTGTAGGTATTGTTAAGTTACATATGCGTGAAAGCGTAGCTCGGCGCACTCCGCTGAATATTTATAGGTGGCGCTGTCGAGCCATTTTGCCCACCTACTTCTGAAACCCATATCAGGCGTAAATTTTCACCAGTTCTGGGCGTGTGCAAACTTTCCTGACTTTTCGAGCATGTTTAGGCCCTCTAAAATGTGATTAAGTTTGGAGAAGAAGAAGAAGAAGAATAATAAGAATTAAAGCTGCAAGCAGCGATGGAAGGGACCTCTGGCTTCAGAAAGACAGAGCAGGTGAGCAATATGCATTTAAAAAGGTAAGTATAGAGGAATGCATCAAAGTCATTTATATGTGCCAAACCTGTTGCCAGCAGGTGGCGCTATGTCTTTAACTGAACATTGGCATTTGGATATCTTCAGACCAATACTTTTATCAAACATATGAAGTTTGGTGCAGATTGAACATGGTATGATTGAGTTAGTGTAAAGCCTGGCATATCCTGTTGTCAACAGATGGCTCTATGGTTACATCTGAATATTGGCCTTTAAATGTCTTCCGGGCAGGACTCTTACAAAATATGTGAAGTTTGGTGCAGATTGGACATTGCATATTTAAGTTACTATAAAACAATTAAATTCCCGTAGCCAGCAGGTGGCGCTATGTCTATAACTAAACATTGGCACGTAGATGTCTTCAGGCCATGGCTCTTATCAAACGTGTGAAGTTTGGGGCTGATCGGACATTTTATGGCTGAGTAACAACAGCTTCTATTCCCATGGCGAGACATCGAATTTTGTCACGCCGCCATGGACACGCCCATTAGCGAAAACTCAAGCTCTTCGCAATATAACATCACAAAGGCCTTTAGATTAGACTGACCTAAATATTATGTTGATGTCATTAAATCTCTAGGAGGAGTTAGTTACAGAGTAAAACATGTCACTTCCTGTTGCCAGCAGGTGGCGCTATGACTATAACTGAATATGGTCACTTAGATCTCTTCAGGTCAGGATTCTTATCAAACATGTGAAGTTTGGTGCAGATCAGACATAGCATGCCTGAGATATAACAACTTCCTGTTTCATGGCGAAACATCAAAATTTGACAGGACGCCACGGACACGCCCTCCGATGAAAACTCTAGATCTTCGCAATTTAATGTCACAAAGGGCTTTAGATTACAATGACCAATTTTGGTGTTCATCCGAATAAATCTCTGGGAGGAGTTCGTTAAAGTATGACACCTGAAAATGTCAAAAATGACACAAAATATGACGAGAAAATTCAAAATAACCGACTTCCTGTTGGGTTTCTGATTTCGTGCCAGAGACTTTTTGTAGGTATTGTTAAGTTACATGAGTGTACCGATTTTCATGCGTGAAACTCGATCGCCTCCGCTGAATATTTATAGGTGGCGCTGTCGAGCCATTTACACCTACTTCTGAAACCCATATCAGGCGTAAATTTTCACCAGTTCTGACGCGTGTGCAAAGTTTCCTGACTTTTCGAGCATGTTTAGGCCCTCTAAAATGCGATTAAGTTTGGAGAGGAAGAAGAATAATAATAATAATAATAATAATAAACGGAGCAGATTCAATAGGGTCCTCTGCACCATCGGTGCTCGGTCCCTAATAATAAACGGAGCAGATTCAATAGGGTCCTCGCACCATCGGTGCTCGGTCCCTAATTAAAGCTGCAAGCAGCGATGGAAGGGACCTTGCCCGGCTCACCGCCGACCGGTGGCTTCAGAAGGACAGGGAACAGTGAGCAATATGCATTTAAAAAGGTAAATATAGAGGAATATGTCAAAGTCATTTATATGTACCAAACCTGCTGCCAGCTGGTGGCGCAACGTCCATAACTGAATATTGGCATGTAGATGTCTTCATCCGGTACTTTTAAAAAACATATGAAGTTTGGTGCAGATTGGACATTGCATGTTAAAGTTAGTGTTAAACAAGTAATTTCCTGTTGCCAGCAGGTGGCGCTATGTCTATAACTAAACATTGTCACGTAGATGTCTTCAGGCTATGGCTCTTATCAAACGTGTGAAGTTTGGTGCAGATTGGACATTGCATGTTAAAGTTAGTGTTAAACAAGTAATTTCCTGTTGCCAGCAGGTGGCGCTATTACTATAACTGAATATGGTCAAGTAGATCTCTTCAAATCAGGAGTCTTATCAAACATGTGAAGTTTGGTGCAGATCGGACATTGCATGTCTGAGTAATAACAACTTCCTGTTTCATGGCGAAACATCGAAATTTGACAGGATGCCACGGACACGCCCTCCGATGAAAACTCTAGATCTTCGCAAGTTAACGTCACAAAGGGCTTTAGATTGCAATGACCAATTTTGGTGTTCATCCGAATAAATCTCTGGGAGGAGTTCGTTAAAGTATGACACCTGCAAATGGCAAAAATGTCACTAAATATGACGAGAAAATTCAAAATAACCGACTTCCTGTTGGGTTTTGGATTTCGTTCAGGATACTTTTGTAGGTATTGTTATGTTACATGAGTGTAACGATTTTACATGTCGTGAAGCGTAGCCGAGGGCACTCCGCTGAATATTTATAGGTGGCGCTGTCGAGCCATTTTGCCACACCTACTTCTGAAACCCATATCAGACGTAAATTTTCACCAGTTCTGACGCGTGTGCAAAGTTTCCTGACTTTTCGAGCATGTTTAGGCCCTCTAAAATGCGATTAAGTTTGGAGAAGAAGAAGAAGAAGAAGAAGAAGAAGAAGAAGAAGAAGAATTAAAGCTGCAAGCAGCGATGGAAGGGACCTCGCACTCAGCACCGCCAACCGGTGGCTTCAGAAAGACAGGGAACGGTGAGCAATATGCATTTAAAAAGGTAAATATAGAGGAACGTGTCATAGTCATTTATATGTGTCAAACCTGCTGCCAGCTGGTGGCGCTATGTCCATAACTGAACATTGGCATGTAGATGTCTTCATCCAGTACTTTTAAAAAACATATGAAGTTTGGTGCAGATTGAACATAGTATGTTTGAGTTAGTGTAAAGCCTGACACATCCTGTTGTCAACAGGTGGCGCTATGATTACATCTGAATATTGGCCTTTAGATGTCTTCAGGCCAGGAATCTTACCAAATATGTGAAGTTTGGTGCAGATTGGACAATGTATGTTTAAGTTGGTGTAAAACAAGTAATTTCCTGTAGCCACCAGGTGGCGCTATGTCTATAACTAAACATTGGTATGTAGATGTCTTAAGACCAATACTTTTATCAAACATATGAAGTTTGGTGCAGATTGAACATGGTATGTTTGAGTTAGTGTAAAGCATGATATATCCTGTTGTCAGCAGGTGGCGCTATGATTATATCAGATTTTTGGCCTTTAGGTGTTTTCAGGCCAGGACTCTTGCCAAATATGTGAAGTTTGGTGCAGATTGGACATTGCATGTTTAAGATAGTGTAAAATAAGTGATTTCCTGTTGCCAGCAGGTGGCGCTCTAATTATAATGAAATATTCGTATTTAGATGTGTTCAGGCCTGGATTCTTATCGAACCTGTGAAGTCTGGGGCAAATCGGACATTGTATGGCTGAGTTACAACAACTTTTATTCCCATGGCGAGACATCAAAATTTGTGATGCCGCCCTGGACACGCCCTTTAACGAAAACTCTAGATCTTCGCAATTTAACATCACAAAGGCCTTTAGGTTAGACTGAACAAAATATTATGTTTGTGTCATTAAATTTCTAGGAGGAGTTAGTTACAGAGTAAAACATATCACTTCCTGTTGCCAGCAGGTGGCGCTATGACTATAACTTAATATGGTCACTTAGATCTCTTCAGGTCAGGATTCTTATCAAACGTGTGAAGTTTGGTGTAGATCGGACATAGCATGTCTGAGATATAACAACTTCCTGTTTCATGGCGAAACATCAAAATTTGACAGGACACCACGGACACGCCCGATGAAAACTCTAGATCTTCGCAATTTAACGTCACAAAGGGCTTTAGATTACACTGACCAATTTTGGTGTTCATCTGAATAAATCTCTGGGAGGAGTTCGTTAAAGTATGACACCTGAAAATGGCAAAATGGCACAAAATATGACGAGAAAATTCAAAATAGCCGACTTCCTGTTGGGTTTCTGATTTCGTACCTGGAGACTTTTTGTAGGTATTGTTAAGTTACATAAGTGTACCGATTTTGTACGTACGTGAAACGTAGCTCGAGGCGCACTCCGCTGAATATTTATAGGTGGCGCTGTTGAGCCATTTTGCCACACCTACTTCTGAAACCCATATCAGACGTAAATTTTCACCAGTTCTGATGCGTGCAAAGTTTCCTGACTTTTCGAGCATGTTTAGGCCCTCTAAAATGCGATTAAGTTTGGAGAAGAAGAAGAAGAAGAAGAAGAAGAAGAAGAAGAAGAATAATAAGAATTAAAGCTGCAAGCAGCGATGGAAGGGACCTCGCACCCGGCTCACCGCCGACCGGTGGCTTCAAAAAGATAGGGTACGGTGAGCAATATGCATTTAAAAAGGCAAATATAGAGGAATATGTCAAAGTCATTTATATGTGCCAAACCTGCTGCCAGCTGGTGGCGCTATGTCCATGACTGAACATTAACATATAGATGTCTTCAGGCTAGCACCTTTATCGAACATATGAAGTTTGGTGCAGATTGAACATAGTATGTTTGAGTTAGTGTAAAGCCTGACACATCCTGTTGTCAACAGGTGGCGCTATGATTACATCTGAATATTGGCCTTTAGATGTCTTCAGGCCAGGAATCTTACCAAATATGTGAAGTTTGGTGCAGATTGGACAATGTATGTTTAAGTTGGTGTAAAACAAGTAATTTCCTGTAGCCACCAGGTGGCGCTATGTCTATAACTAAACATTGGTATGTAGATGTCTTAAGACCAATACTTTTATCAAACATATGAAGTTTGGTGCAGATTGAACATGGTATGTTTGAGTTAGTGTAAAGCATGATATATCCTGTTGTCAGCAGGTGGCGCTATGATTATATCAGATTTTTGGCCTTTAGGTGTTTTCAGGCCAGGACTCTTGCCAAATATGTGAAGTTTGGTGCAGATTGGACATTGCATGTTTAAGATAGTGTAAAATAAGTGATTTCCTGTTGCCAGCAGGTGGCGCTCTAATTATAATGAAATATTCGTATTTAGATGTGTTCAGGCCTGGATTCTTATCGAACCTGTGAAGTCTGGGGCAGATCGGACATTGTATGGCTGAGTTACAACAACTTTTATTCCCATGGCGAGACATCGAAATTTGTGATGCCGCCAAGGACACGCCCATTAGTGAAAACTCAAGCTTTTCGCAACTTAACATCACAAAGTCCTTTAGATTAAACTGACCTAAATATTATTTGGATGTCATTAAATCTCTAGGAGGAGTTAGTTACAGACTAAAACATGTCACTTCCTGTTGCCAGCAGGTGGCGCTATGACTATAACTGAATATGGTCACTTAGATCTCTTCATATCAGGAGTCTTATCAAACATGTGAAGTTTGGTGTAGATCGGACATAGCATGCCTGAGATATAACAACTTCCTGTTTCAATGGCGAAACATCAAAATTTGACAGGACGCCACGGACACGCCCTCCGATGAAAACTCTAGATCTTCGCAATTTAACGTCACAAAGGGCTTTAGATTACACTGACCAATTTTGGTGTTCATCTGAATAAATCTCTGGGAGGAGTTCGTTAAAGTATGACACCTGAAAATGGCAAAATGACACAAAATGACGAGAAAATTCAAAATAGCCGACTTCCTGTTGGGTTTCTGATTTCGTACCTGGAGACTTTTTGTAGGTATTGTTAAGTTACATAAGTGTACCGATTTTCGTACATGTACGTGAACGTAGCTCGAGGCGCACTGCTGAATATTTATAGGTGGCGCTGTCGAGCCATTTTGCCACACCTACTGAAACCCATATCAGACGTAAATTTTCACCAGTTCTGACGCTGTGCAAAGTTTCCTGACTTTTCGAGCATGTTTAGGCCCTCTAAAATGCGATTAAGTTTGGAGAAGAAGAAGAAGAAGAAGAAGAAGAAGAAGAAGAATAATAATAATAATAAACGGAGCAGATTCAATAGGGTCCTCGCACCATCGGTGCTCGGTCCCTAATAATAAACGGAGCAGATTCAATAGGGTCCTCGCACCATCGGTGCTCGGTCCCTAATAATAAACGGAGCAGATTCAATAGGGTCCTCTGCACCATCGGTGCTCGGTCCCTAATGACAAATATATGGAAGTAATTTACATAAAAGGGACTGCGTTTTCCTTCAGTATAAGTATGACCATACTAAAATACATAAAAAGTACACAACATTTGGATCCAAATGGTCCTCCTGATATAAATGTAGTACAATACAAAAGTTATGAGATTTTCCAGGTCCAGATTCAGGAATCATTAAGCCTGGTATCTTCTTGAGGAAGACAGGAAAGTTAAACAGGAAGTCCATCCAAGAAAAATATCAAAATATCATGTCATGGAAAAAACGAGTGTGAAACGAATGCTTAGTTCCTAGTCTTTACCCAATCTGCTGAGACTATCACAACTTTCACAAAGCAAAAGACAAACCTCTTCCACAAGCACTTCATTCAAAAGCAGCTTTGGTGCATCTATTCTCCTTACTGAGCTCAGGATCTAGTCAGTACAATCACAGAAAAAACCTTTCTAGGCCCTGTCCCAAATGGAACACTTCATGTGCACTTGCGGTCTTACAATGGCCACCACATCCGTTAAGTCCACGAGACCGTAGCGTGTCCCATTCCTCATTTTAGCATTCAGAAGGGTGCTCGCGAAAGCCCCCTTTGTGGCTGTTATGCACCCTCGATCCGCACTTCTGCCGAGCCCGCACTGGTGCGAGCTCGCAGCAGACTTCTACCCGACAGTCAAAGCGGCATTACGTCACGAAAGTGCGGACTCAGAGGAAGACCGCAAGGGTTTAGGTTGCCATTTGGGACAGGGCCTATGGCGGCAAATCTATGCCATTAATAAGCGAGCGCACTACTCATGCTGGCGCTCGAGGTAAATCACTTCCATGAGAGGAAAACAGATCTAGACGCGAGGAAACGAGAGGCCGCGAGCTCAATTCAAACACTCGTGCGTGCGGTGCGGTTCTCTGCGCGCAATACAAGCCCTCGCTCAAACTTCTCACCTACTCGCGCGAACACTCTTATTTTTGTCAGTCATGGGCGGGGCTTGCTGGTTTAATTGTTATCTCAAATGTCATTTGTTATTCCCCTTTTCTGGTCTTTTATCTGGTCCACTGATGAAGAAATTGGTCAAGTCAAGTGTATTCCTTATAGCAGCATGACTGACAAAACCTGCATACCTTCATTCTTGCACAATTTTCTCTTCTTTCTTTTTTTTAAACTGGACATTACCCATCCATCCCTCAACACTGTCCAGAATAAACAAACTCACCTTGGTGAGACTCATTTTATATTAGCCTATTTTGTACAAACCATAACAAATACATGTGAAACTATATATTCATGAATGAATTGCACAGCATTTTGTACAGTTTAACTGATTTTATTAATTGCACTACTGAGTACTGGTAGTGCAATTAATAAAATCAGCGTCTGTGTTAAATCAGCAATGTGCTGATGCAGCATCTCCACTGTAGAACATTGATTAAATGGCCTTAGGTTATATGTTATTCACATTTGTACACGGCATGTAGCCATAGTCAGGATGTCAGTATAATCCCCAGATGTGTATGGAAGTGAGTCATCAGCAATCACATGCGATAACTATAAAGCTCCTCAGTAAAGTGTTACCGTGATTCAAAACCCAGTCGCATGTACAGCATTCAACGTCCACCTTCTAGTAGCCCGTCAACCTCCAGCAAAGTCAACTGACCCACATGGTGACATGATATTATTGATATGCCATGCAAATGAGTGATAAAAAACTGATTACGCAACTTATTGTTCTGAATTACAGTTTGTGCATGTCCCCCGTGCCACCCATGCCTAAATCTGCCAACTAGTCCATAACCATAAACAAGGACACTTACTATAAAAAAATCTCTCTTCTTTTATGCATTTCGTCTCTAGCTTGTTTATTATTCATCTATTGTTTTACTTAACCTGCCATTGTTTACTATGAATATTGTTGGCTTTATGACAACTTGTCTCTTACCTCCTTGTGTTTTCTTTCAGAGTGCTAAACAGGAGGATGATGTGGTGTACGCAAGTGTTGTTCACAGACGTTAATTCAATTATCATTAATTGAATGTTTCCTCATTAATGATGTTCTGATCACAGTCAGTAGGTTTACATGCACACTAGATGACTATTGCAGCAATGCTGTTTAAATTTGAGAGCAGTGTTCCTGCTTACACGCACTGTGTAGCAGCAGCTTCATGCAAATGTGGAAGACGCTCCTTACTTTTGCGCATGTAAAAAATAACTAAAGGAAAGGCCCGTTCACACCCAGCACGATAACTATAAAGATAACGATAAAGATATAATGTTACTTCTAAAAATCGTTCTCAATATTAAAGGATAGCAGAGTACACACCACAACTATAACGATAAAGGCACAGAGAAACGATATCGTTGGAATCACTTTCGGAATTATTTATTTCCAGCAGATGAATCATACAAACATTGACAACCAATCAGAATCCATCCTGCATCTGCTTCTTTTAATTTAAGGTGCATTTACGGCCACCTACTGGACTGGGCAGTAGCTTGATAGAAAACCTTATATTATCTATATATTTCTATTAAATTATTTCACTTATCCCAGTACTTTTCAAATGATTAAGAAACTATGCGTTTTGGACATTGTTTTCTCTAGCATATTTCCCAATGTCATATTTTGTTCTCCAACTTGTGTTTCTAACTCAATCCATCCTGCTATAACAAGCTGGAGAATTTAAAGTGGCACACGAGCGTGTGCTAAGAATAAACAGACAATATTGTTCGCTTGTGTGGACGCTAATATCGTTATCTTTATAGTTCTCATTCTTGGTGTGAACGGGGCTTAAGAGCATGAAACTAGCAGAACATTTCAGAACAAAGCTTTCTGTAACAGCAATACAGATATCTGTTGACTATTGTGCATGTAAACTCTGAAAAGCAATGTTACCTTTTATTAAAAAGTTTTATGTTGTGTAGATTTTTTTCTGAGCATTTTTTTATAGTTTGCTTACTGTGATCCTGCATGATGATGTGTGTTTCAGTTATATTAAAGGTCAAAAGGTTAAACAATCAGAAACAGAGAAAGCCAAGCATCCTGGGGTATCAGGTTACTTACCTAATTAAAGCATTTTGTGTTTTCTGCACATTTAGTTCAATTTTACAAATTCAAAATCCCATTTTCAACAATCCCAAAACTCATCCACAAGTAACAGACATTTATCACACATGAACTTAGCACAAATTCTGGCAAGGAGTGCAAAGTTACATAAATGAAATGATATACAAACAAAAATGTTCAATGCCCCTGCTGTGTCTGATGTGAGAGCTCACATGGGAACGGCTCAGATATTTGTTCACACGTATTTATTTTTAGCAGGAGCAGACTTTACCATGTTATATGTTAAATGTCATTATTCTGATGGTGTTAAATTCAAATTAAAAGAATCTGCAGAAAGACAGTTGACCTTTAATTTTGTGATACTTATTATCAGAAAACAGATATTGGGACTTTTTCAGTATTGCATGTATAGATTCAAACGACAAGGCCTCATTTTTAGATGTGGAAAGAAATGTGGTTTTGTCTGTTGAGTAGACCGTTTGTGCTTGAGGATGTGGCTAATACTGGACGTTTGTGGTTAATGTGCATCTGTGTGCATGTCTTGAGGTGTGAATAGTGTGAGTGTGTGTTTGCATTCCTCTTTATGTGAAACTGTTTTATTGTGAAATAAACAATCTACGAATGCTAATGTTTGACTAAAAGATTACTGTGAAATGTTAACATATATAATATACTATGTTTATTTGAAATATAAGATTGATATTCAGTGGCATATGCATCAGTCTATATATATATATATATATATATATATATGACCTTACAGTAATCCTGCAGCTGAGAAGTGTTAGTTTCAGAAATTATTTCCAGCTCTAGCAACACTTAGAGGGTGTTTCTGAGAAGTTTCTACTATTCTTGATATCACACACATGTCTGCAAATATGTTTTGTGAAGATGTCATGTTGGTTTGTCAACATGCCCCCCCCCCCCTCCTCTAGACACGCTCCTGCTCTGTAGAGCAGCAATGTTTTTTGTTTGTTCTTTTCACTCGAGCGAAAATGAATAAAAAGCTGATTGATCACAGATAAAAAAAATACTTTTAAAAATGGGGTTATCTGCAATGCAGAGTAGTTCAAGTTCATATTAATAATACCTTCTTCATCCCTGGATACATAGAACACGTCTAAAAAGATGTTAGAAAGATCCGACTCGAAAGACTCATTCATTCTCGAATCGCTGCTCGGATGCTGAACAGCCGACAGTAAATACCGGACACGATAAAAAACGACAAAGAATTAAACGACGAATCAACAAAATAGCTTGGCTAATGCAAAGATAAGTGATTTAAAAAGAGACGGCACATCTGAGATGTAGTTAAGCTATTCGGTCGCTATTTGACGACGCTCGTTACAAATATAAGATTTATTCCCAAAATGTCTAATACTACATTTGCAATACTGCAAAAACACATACTGCCCAAAACCTCGCAATTAGCCTACTGTTATCATCACACATTATTAAGCAGCTGAACAGCTAGCACTCGTAATAACAACAAAGTGTAAGCGAAAAAGTGCGAAGAAAATCTCAACTTGTAAGATCCCGACGGTGTCCTCAAGACCAGGGGTTTTCAACCTTTTAGGACATGCGCCCCAAGTTTGTCTAATGTCACTCGCGCACCCCCGTGCCCCCTATTATTGTATTCACACATTCACACTGAATTACGTTATTAACATGAACATAAACACAAATATCCATTAAAGCTATTAAAACAGCAAATTATTTTATTTTGCTTATTGATTAACGTAATTTACATAAGAAATGCATGGATCCGTTATACTCATGTACATTTGATATATATTTTACTGTTTACGTTCACGCACAACAACCGACTGTGCTTACGAGGATAGGCCTACTCCTCTCAGCGGTTCCCAACCCGCGGCCTGTCAGGAATCCAAATGCGGCCCACCATGCTGAATGTTACAGTCTTATGTGTTGAACATAATGTTACGACCGCTAGAGGTCAGCCGTAACAGGAAATAGAAAGAGTCTCAATACCAGAGAGATGCTGAGTTCCAATAATTTATTAACAAATAAGGGTTAAGCTTCAGGGGTAGACAAGGCCAAAACAACAAACAAAAAAACATACAAAAAAACATACTTTGTTAGACTCTATACTTCCTAAATCAAAATTAAAGAAACAAAAATACAGTTTCAACTTACCTAGCTCCCTAACCCAAAAACAATGTGAAAAGATGTTTAAAATAAAATGGCGTCCATCCCCCTACTACCCTTAATTTACCAAAACTATGTACAAAATATATTACAAAAGATATATACAAGTTAACAGCAAACAATTCACAATCGGAATCCAAAATCGTAGTCAATCAGGCATAAGTCAAGTTAACAAGGAATATCACAGAATGGAAACAAAACAAAATAAAACACTATCACAGAATTACAATCACACTCACAATATTAAGCAGCAACACACTATCTCTCTGGTAAGACACTAAAAAGAATTGAACGAATGACAACGTCAAAAGAACCATGGAAAATTACAGTATCACACCGATGGCACAATCATGGCCCTGTTGAGTGTCTGGGGCAGTCCTTATATCTGGGTCAGGTGAGGAGGAGAACCAATCGCAGCCTCCGACAAATTCTCTCAAGGAACCACCCATCTGAAACTCAAACATGAACAGAGAGAACACAAGAGGGCAGAATGGAAACAATGAACAAATGTCTTAGGGTCATAACAATAATTAAAAAATAACATTCAGTTTTACAATTAGTTTTAGTTTTTACATTAATCTAAAAATGTACTAAACAAATATAAGCTAATGGTTTTGTTATGTAAAATAATTTTGTTTTTAATATATTATTTTCAGACATGAGCAGACCTATGTACTCACCGTAATTAATGTTACGCATTTAACGAACACTTACAAGCGCACACTTTGGCAGCATTAAATTCAAATAGTCATCAGCAGCCATTAGTTCTGTGAAACTGAGCATCAGAATGGACAAACTTGTTAAGGGGGAAAATTAAATGTGAAAAATGCCAGCGAAGAAACGCATTCAAACAAGAATAGTCTCAGCATCAGTGGTGGACTTTCGGTTTGCCCCCCCCACTCACTTGAAGATGTTCAGGCAAAAAATAAACACCCATAAACTACTACGCAGCAATCATCCTTTTTACAGAAATGTGGAAAACATATCTGGAGAGAACCTCAGATTACTAAATTCTAAAATTCTTTCTATATTTGGATCAACATAGACTACATTTGTGAACAATGTCGCGTGTCAAGTCATGCTTCCGTGTGCGTCTTACAATCTCAACTTCATTGTGCTGTTACTCATTTCGAGCAGAATTTCACAAAATTGGTTCCCGACAGCATCAGGTGTTTTATTATTGTTGAGTATAATTGTTTATTTAAATAAATGGAATCGTGTAGATATCATAATATTTAGGCTATAAATAATATATATATATATATATATCTTTTTATTTTATATAAATAATATTATAAATCTGGTTGATTTGTATTGATGACGTATTATGTAAATGACATGCGTGCGGCCCGTGAGACTTGCACTTGGACCATAGTGCGCCCGGTGGAAAAAAAGGTTGAAAGGCTGTCTGAGAAGGCTGTCTGTTCGGGCGCTTCAGGTGTGCGCGCATAGAAACGCTCTATCACAGCGCGTGAGTACCGCATTGAGATGTCTTGGTCTTAAATGGCTTAAAATTACTTTTATGTTTAAACTGACAAGACAAAACACATGAGAATGAAAAACGTTCTTGATGAAGCAGCACTGGCCCGATCGTTAATATAGTTTTGGGGGCTGAAACCCACCTAAAAATAGTTTAGAACCGCCCCTGCTGGTATAGCGTGCGTAATTATACTGAAACATACAAATATAACCAGTTTACCCGATTCAATGTGATGGCTGTGTCTGAAATAACAACATGCCAATCCGTGGTTGGATTTCTGACACGACTAACCGGCATCTTACACTTTCAAAAGCCTGACTGATACTCCAGCTAGCTCTAACTATCAACTTACAGCGGGAGTCAGATTGCCCCCTAGTGGATGGATAAAGATTTGCTAGCACGTATTAATAAATCCTCAAGGGAATATCTCTGAATTAAGGTTGAAAACCCATGCTCTAGACTAGTGAAGATCTGCATTTATAATAATAATAATAATGTTTAATTTATATAGCGCCTTTCCCAGGCTCAAGGGCGCTTCACAATAACAGTAGAGAACATACAATAATTACAAACATAAATGGACAACAGACATTTGCCCAGTCCAAGCGATCGCATTTGCGGTTCGCATTGCAAGTGTAGTAAACAGAAACAATAATAAAAAATAAAAAATAAAAACAACAATAATCATCACAATGACAGTAAAGAACAAACAATACGTTTGGACAATAGACATTTGCCAAGTCCAAGAAATGAGCGGTTGCAGTTGCATATCGCTTTGCAAGTGGAATACAAACAGAAATACTAACAGAAACAAAACAAGACTATTTACAGACAGCATGGAAGATCGGCAGCTGAAACAAAGGTCTGGTGCAACAGACTTATGGTGCGTGAGGAAACTGGTTAAGAAAAACATGTCATGACGAATAGTATTTTTTAAACAGATGGGTTTTGAGTTTAGACTTAAATTCATGCAGTGTTGTTGTTGTCCTAAGAGCCAGGGGAAGAGAGTTCCATAGCTTAGGGGCTATAACCGAGAAAGACCTGCCACCCATGGATGAAAGGCGAAATCTCGGCTCACAGAGGAGTTCACAGCCAGAAGTTCGGAGATGTCGAGGGGGAATATAAAGAGAAAGTAAGTCAGAGAGATATGAAGGAGCAAGACCATTGAGTGACTTAAAGGTAAGCAGAAGAATTTTGTAAGTAATACGAGAAGACACGGGTAGCCAGTGGAGGTCAAACAGAATTGGAGTGATATGAGCGGATCGTTTAGTGTATGTTAGCAATCTTGCAGCAGAGTTTTGAATATATTGCAAACGTGAGATAGAGTGTGCTGGTAGTCTGGAAAAAAGAACATTACAGTAGTCGAGGCGAGATGTGATAAACGCATGTACCAGCGATTCAGCGTCTTTTGGGCTGGCATAGGGACGGAGTTTGGCAATGCGGCGGAGTTGAAAAAATGCAGCTTTATAGAGTTGACTAATATAGACGTCGAAGGTCAGTGAAGGGTCAAGAGTGATACCCAAGTTTTTGACAGTGGCTGATGGAATAATGGATGTAGCTTCAAGGTCAAGTATGGGAGTATTAGTTATATTTTTTGTTAGCGATGGTGGACCAGTAATTAAGATTTCTGTTTTAGTCAGATTCAAACTGAGAAAATTGCAGTTCAGCCAGGTCTTTAATTCATTAATACATGAGGATAGTGATGTAGTCTGGTGAATAGAGTCCGGACGGCAAGCGGTATATATCTGAATATCGTCGGATAAGAGGATCTCCTCTCTATATATTAATGACACATTATCTAATGACCCCACTGCGATCTCTTCTCATGTTTTTATCAAAATCTATACACCTCTTCTTTTGATCGTAATGCTTCATCTTTGTTTTTCCATAAGATTGACTCTGTGATTCCTAAAATTAATGACCAGAATAGAGAACTTTGTGAGTAACTCTTTAATATAGAGGATCTATTTAATTTAGTAAAAATAATGCCAAACAATAAATCTCCAGGGCCAGATGGCTTACCATTTGAATTGTTTGAAGTCTTTTGGGACTCCATTAAGTTTCTTCTTTATGAAACCCTTATTGAGTGTTTAAACAATGGTGAATTGGCTGAATCAATGAAACAAGGTCTAATTTGTCTTATTCCTAAGCCTAATAAGGATTCCAGTCTTTTGGATATTTGGCGCCCGATCACCCTTTTGAACTCTGATTATAAAATATTGGCTTCTGTATATGCTGATAAGATCAAACATTGCTTGGCAATCATAATTTCTAACACTCAATCTGGATGTCTACGTTAGACATATTTCTAACAATATTAGATTAATTATAGATATTTTGGATTATTCTGAATTCATAAATAAAGAGGCTTAAATTTTGTTTATCGACTTTTATAAAGCTTTCGATACAGTTTAGCATTTCTTTCTTTTTGAAGCCCTTTCTAAGTTTGGTTTTGGTTGATCCTTTATTAACGCGATTCGTACTCTATATAACGGTATTAACAGC
Organism: Gymnocypris eckloni scoliostomus; assembly: GCA_027564155.1. Classification (NCBI taxonomy): domain Eukaryota; kingdom Metazoa; phylum Chordata; class Actinopteri; order Cypriniformes; family Cyprinidae; genus Gymnocypris; species Gymnocypris eckloni. The sequence goes on along the minus strand of CM050418.1, from coordinate 12,563,888 downwards.
CGTGTTTCCTTAGCTTCTGGCACTTCCCCATGATTTTATGTGGGCCGAGGTATTCGCCAGGGATGCCCTATCTCTCCTTTTCTTTTGGCCACTGAGCTATTAAGTTTGCATATAAAGCACTCCAATATTGAAGGTATAAATATTGGAGGGAATACACTGATCATAAGTCAGTTAGCTGACGATACTTGTCTTTTTCTTAAAAATGATTCACAAGTTTCTGCTGCTTTAAATGAATTTAATCTTTTCTCCAAAGCTTCAGGGTTAGTAGTAAATTCCAACAAAAGTGAAAGTTTATATGCACATGATTCAAATAAAAATTATGTTAATGGTATTAAAGTTAAATGTCATGTAAAATATCTAGGAGTTGATATCTACAGATCAGATTCAGACCGTCTCATCATAATTTTCAGCCAAGGCTAGATATTATTAAAAATGTTTATGTTGCTGGCTGCAGAGAGACTTGACTATTTATGGGAGAGTCCTGCTGACTAAAGCTGAGGGCATATCACGCTTAGTTTATCCTGCTTTTTCTCTTTATGTTGATAAAAAAACTATAAAATCTATTAACTCTCTGCTATTCCGCTTTATATGGAAAAATAAGACCAAATGTGTTCAAAGGAAATCTATGATTAGAAATTATAAAGAGGGTGGTCTTAACGCGTTAGATTTTACAACCATCAACCAGACTTTCAAAATTAACTGGATTAAGAATCGTTTATCTAATAATGAGCTTCCCTGGTTTTGGATCCCTAACCTAATCTTCAAATGTTGTGGTGACCTTTGTATTGAATTTGTATTGTCCTGTAACTTTAAGTGTAGTAAATTACCCATTAAACCCTCACATTTTCATAAACAAGCCCTAGATTCCTGGAAGATTGTTTTTAAACATAATTTCTCCCCGCACACATGTATTATTTGAAACAATGAAAATATATTGTCTGGTAACAAATCACTTTTTTTGTTTGAATGGGTGAATCAAAATATATTTTTTGTTTCTGATTTATTCAATGCTCAGGGAGACCTTCTTTCTTTTCCTGATTTTGTGTCTTTAAAAGCTGCAACAATCTCACTAAGAGATTATAATAAAGTTATTAAAAGTATCACTGTCAGTTTAAAAACGTAGTTTAAAGCACATTTATACTATGGCTCTATAAACAACCAATCACTTGCATTTAATGGAGTTTATGTTTTAGATAAAAATGCAATAACGTCTTTATCAGAAATGCTCTATCTTCTACTCCAGGATGCCCCTCTAAAGCACAATCTAAATGGAGGATCTGTTATCCGGACTCTGATTTGAATAATCGATGGACCTTTCCTCACAGATTTTTTATTCCAAGTAAAATTAAAGAACTCCACTTCAAAATTGTTCACAGATACTACCCATGTAATTTATTCTTAAGCAGGTTTTTGGAGAATATCTCTTCATTGTGTTCATTTCGTAATACTGATGAAGAATCTATTCTACAACTGTTTTGTCATTGCCCATTCTCCAAGTCTTTTTGGTCAAAAGTTACCTTCTTAATTTCTTTCTGCTGTAAACAAATGATCGATATGACAGAATCTATTACAGCAATCTTGAACATACTGTATTATTGCTTTGTCTTCTGGGTAAATTTCACCTTCATAAAGCCAGAATTATTCATTGTAAACCTAACTTTAGAATGTTTTCATCTGATATAAAATATTTGTTTACTTCTTTTAAGAATGTGTCCAAAGCTTTAAATTCAAAGGCTTCTAAAACATAACATTCTGGAATCTGTTGTAAGATATCTGTAAATGTTATTTTTTTTTGTTGTGTGTGTGTGTGACTATATATATAATTTATGCTGATTTGTGTAGTCCTTATATCTACATGTAATGTTGTCCGTATGCCCCATATCAATTTTCAAATATTGTATTTTTTTGAATTACTAAATAATATTTTCATTACTGTAGGCTAATTGTCAAGTTTCATTCAGCACAGGCTAGTCTGAGCCGACGCTTCTCCAGCATGTAAATACGTCTAAAACTCTTTAATCATTGTTTTTGTCTTTAACAGGAAGATAAATTGTTACAAGTGTCTTACCGTGCACCAATAATGCAAACACTGACTAACGATGAACTTCGTTTTCAGACTGTATCCTCCGATTAGCACAGCCGCCATGGAGAGACCCTTCCGCATTTTCCGTAGTCCGGAAGTGGAAATCGTCATTGCTTTAATTTGACCTTTTTTTCCTTAAAAATACAAGTTCTCAAGTTCTTTCACACAAACAGTGCATAGTGAGACTCATATAACTATATAAGGTTACGAAAAGGGAAAGCTTGTATATAGATTTTAAAAATAACATAAGAATATTTAAACAGTCAGAAATAATTCAAAATGAAATGATCTTTTCCGAGCATTTCAACGTGTGAAGAAAGAATATCCCTAAAACAAATAAATATACTATTAAATAAGACTGATGTGTTTATCATTTTGTTAAAAAATACAATAAAATATTGTTGTAAAGGCTCCTTTAAGAGAGGGCTTTTATTCTGACATCTTAGCAGTCTCGTAATAATAAAAAAAAATACTTTACTGTCAACGAATAGCATGTACAGTGCCATAGTCCACTATATAACAAAAACATTTCACATGCCTCAACAAGAAGGAACAAAGGAGAGAGAAAAAAATAAAATAAAAAAGAATAGAGGGTACATAAGCATTAATTTACATACAGATATATAGTATACATATATTTACATTTCCATAGGATATTACAGTACAATTTAAATCCAGAAAATATACTTTGCAGGTCAGCACCATTCATTGTATTATTATTGTTTTAATTAAATTATGTGAAAATGTTAAAGAGGAGCATATATTAATAGTTTTAATTGCTTTACTATTTTTAGATTTTGACATCACATCTACATACATTTTAATATATTTTTCAAGCACCATAAAAAGAGGTTTGCCTTTTGTAAACTTGCATTTATGAATGTGAAATTTACATACAAATCTAATAAAATGTATAATAAAACCAACATCCTTTAAAGAGCGGTCCTTGATATAACAACCCCAAATCACATGTTTATGTGATAAAGAATTTTTGTTTTAAATATTATCAGCAATGAAAACCTCCACATTATTCCAAAAATACTGGGTATGTTGGCAGGACCAAAACAAATGAGACATTGTTTCAGTGGAGCATTCACAAAAAGAGCATTTTAAATCAATATAAATTTTAATTTTTTGTATGAATTATTTTGTATTATAAACAGCAGGCTCGTTAGTTAAGCCGCTGCTGCTGAAGTGATCATCTGTCGAGTCGATCAGGGACATTTATACTTGTTCATTTGCGATATTTCCTGCAGCTGTTACCTTCAGGTGTTAGTCATTGACCTACAAGTAAACCTGTTTGTATTATTTTTGTGTTTATTGAGATCGGTATTATTATTGAATCGGTTATTAATAATCGCGTCACCCGCGCATGTATAGACATGCCCTCAGCCATTGTTTCTAATCTAGCTTAATGATGCTGCTCGAGGTGTGATTATTTATTGTTTATTGATATGTATATCCAGGGGCGCCATGAAGAGTTTTAAAGGGGTATGCAAGACAGAAATGTGGACCCCTTCTTCCTGATATGTGTGTGTGTGTGTGTGTGTGTGTGTGTGCGTGCGTGCGTGTGTGTGCGTGTGTGTGTGTGTGTGTGTGTGTGTGTGTGTGTGTGTGTGTGTGTGTGTTTGACATTTCATAAGAAATTGAAAGACACCGAATAAGAAATTGAAATAGTTTATTACTTAACATTTATATTAATTCAAATAACATTGAAATATTTTATTTCAAGTAATGAAAATGTTTTTAAGGTTTTCATTTTAGTTTCAGTTTTAGTTAACTTTAATACATATCTATCCGTGCTTGCAGTTTTAACTAGTCTTCTATGCAGCCCTTATTATTTATTTCATTGTTTTTTAATCATCATTACAAAAATATTTTTTAACAGTTAAAATGATTTGTAACAGGTTTCCTTTCTATTCTTAGTACGATATTACAATCTAACAATAAATACATTTAAAAACCCAAAAGCGGCTATGAACACCGCAACAAGCTGAACTGAATATCTGTTAGCGGAACAGAAGTTTAACTCTGCAGTATTATAGGCTACATTAAAAAAGAGCTGGTAGCCAGCGAAATTAAGAGTTTCTTGTCCTAAACTTTTCAGATATAAAAGTAACACACAGTTCAATTTGAACACGTCTTGTTTTCATGCTTGCCCATTTTTGTAACATGTCATCAAAGGGTGTGGATCGTGCCACTGCGTGCTCTATTGATATGAGTGCCGGATGCACTCGGTCTTGGTTCGTTGTAGATCGCAGATCATTTTTAATAAGTTTTAGTTTACTGAATGACCTCTCTGCAGAGGCCACTGTGACAGGCATGGTAAGAAACACTCTTAATGCAACAACCAGATTCTGGAATAATGAATCAAGGTTTCTCTGAAGTTTTTTAATTGTGGTTTAGCACGCAGAAGGTCGCTTGCACTATAGGCTTCTTGAATTAGGTCGATCGACACATCCCGCGACGTTGCTGCATAACGCCTTGCTGATTCTTCTAAATCCTCCTTTGACATTTCACTCATTTGCAAAATGAAACGAAATTTCTCTGAAATCTGCCCCAGATGTTCACATCTTGTGTTGAGTTCACTGCTTATGGTGTCATACGATTACATAAAACACTGTTTGTTTGAAATGAAGCTGGGCGTCCCTGGTTGTCCAGCGTTCACTTCATCGTGAAATGTTTTGCGCTTCTGTGCAAACTCTGTAGAGGCATCACATTCATTCGCTAAAAGACGTGCATCTGTCACAGCCTTTTCAAACCCATTCTCTCTGTACTGGGAAAATTACTTTTTCAGGTTGTCAATCAACAAAACAGCTGTATGCAGCGAAATGTGGGCAGATTGCATGGCTGTGCTGGCGCGTGTGATTTCGGTCAGCATGTCATTTCTAATAACAAGACAAGTCATCAATTCCGACGTCTGTATTTCATTAGACAGCGCATGTGCCTCTGAAGAGATTTTCTGACGAGAGCGTGCTTACGTTCACTTCTCACGTTCTATAATTATAATTTTTTATTTCATTTTACTGCAATATTATTAGATAACGTGTTCTTGTATGTAAAAAATATATTTATAATTATAAATAAAAAAATCTACCAAAGTTGTGATTTTGGGGCCCCTAGAGTCCCGGGCCCACATGCCCAGTAAACTCTGCGTCCCCCATAACGGCGCTGTGTATATCACTCTTTTGTTTTCCATGATACTTCGGTGACGTGATATTGATTGTTTTGAGCTGTTTATACCAAACTAGCATCACATACTGATGTGCAGTGATTTATAGCCATGTATGGAGGGATGTTTATCATGTTAGATGATCGCTTATGGCTTATAGTTGGTACTGTGATACTTTTATTATCCCTTCTTGGATTGTATTGTTCACTGAGGAATGTTACAGATGAGGATTTAGTATACTTTAGCTGCCTTTATGTACCAATAGAAGTTTATTATTGTGTATATGCTTAATTATTATTCATGAATGTTTATTGTAATTCTTGTATTGCAGACTAATGCCTCTACTGCCTGTAAAGCGATCATCTCATATCAATACATCATCTAAACCCAATCACCTGTCCCCTCATCCTTATATAATATTGTGCTATCCAATTTTTATTAAATATTAAAACAACTTTCTTCAAGGCTAAGAGCTCTTACTAGTATAACCTCCTTTTTACATTCAAATTGAGAGACATTATTAAAGATATATTTAACAAGATGACAGTTCCAGAATAGGTAAGATAATGGTTTTATTAATTTTGAAAAAGATACATTCATTATTGATTTCGATTTTAAATTTTTTGATAATTTAATCTTTAACAGAGTATATTCTTTGAATAGTTTTCGAAAGTAACCTCTTTTTAGCTTCGATTTGATCAATCATGAAGTAATTGTTACATTGATTCCACGTGTTTACAATATTCTTATAATTTTTCCAATATATGACACAAGGGGGAGTAGTCGCCTATTGCCTCTACAAATATGTCGAATAGGTTTATTATTACACTTTCTAATATCTACACACCTTCCGAATGGATCAAAATAAGTACTCTGATAACTTTTTCAAATCAATGTAATTATCAAAACGATCCTTATTATAATCAGTATGTCCTTTCCAAAAATCTTTGGAAAATGATTTTTCTATTATGTTTAATATCTCTGTTATTTCAGCACTTGCTATGAAAATTTCGTGGGTAGTTGAAAGTTGCATTTCAGTAAAAAATTCTAGCCCACCATTGTGTTTTCATCTTCTTACCAGTGCCAGCTGCCGTTGTCTTCAATAATACATCAAGGGTAATAAGCAAGCAATTGTGTCAGATTCATAACGGCAACAGGAAGCTCTTGACCTACTACACACACATGCTCTAATGACCACACAGCTACAAACAGCAGACCAAACCTGTTTCTACGAAAACAGACTACACCGGGTTTCACTTTGACTCAGATGAGCTGCTAGTGTTGCTTCCGTAAAACTGGCGATTGTGAGATGTGAGACTGGCTGTTTTAACTTAACTTATTATTATTATTATTATTTCATTTATTTGTCCATTCTCAGCATTCTCAAGAATTTATCATTCTAGCCACTTCTAATCATTAAGCTTTATTTTACCATGAAAGTCTTGGAAGATTTACACCATATTCCACATATTTAACATATCCAGTAATTCCGTTCAAACATGATCAATGTTAAATGATAAAAACAAAGAATGTTTTCCACCATTAAGAACAGTTGAAGATTCAATAAGAGCCAGATGAGCAATTCTATAATGCATTCAAAGAGCGTGTGTGTGTGTGTGTGTGTGTGTGTGTGTGTGTGATGTAGGAGGGTCACACTCTGTTGGGGGAGGTTTCACACAGGTTGGGTATTTTTGTGGATTAAATTAGACTTTTCACTGAACAATTGAACAAAATGTTTCGAACACTTGTTTTGTTCTCTGTGTGGCAGATTGGTAAGTTACAAATATATTTTTATGGCTTAATGTCATACGGTCATAAAGTTGGCATGATTTTCATTTGATATTCTTCACAGAAAAATTTAAATATGTTATTGTCAAATCTGCAAGGTTTCAGGTCTGTGCATGTTTCTCTATTCAAGCACTCTGGGTCCCAAAGTCATAATGAAAATTACTCGTGAATTTAAATTTCTCTGAATTAATGTCTTACATTTCAGATAAACTGATAAACAGACGTTACATGATGTGCAGATATAAATCCTCTCCAGCACTTTTTTTGAAAAACATGAACAGTCATGGAAATGATAGGCTTTGTAAACCAACAAGAGCTTTAATCTGTGTAAAATCTGGCTCGTTCTTGTTGTTCAGGTGTGTTTGGTGCTGAAACAAATGAAATGCAATCAGTGTCAGTGACGGAGGGAAATTATTTCACTCTGCACACTGATGTTGCTGAAATACATGAAAACGACGACATACTGTGGAATTTTGGAGCTGAACAATCTCTCATAGCTCAAATCAACAGAGAGTTAGGGATCTTCAACACATATGATGTTCCTGATGGGATATTCAGAGACAGACTGAAGCTGGACGATAAAACTGGATCTCTGATCATCACAAACATCACAACTAAACACGCTGGACTCTATGAACTGGAGATTAGTGGACTGAAACTGACATCAAAAACATTCAATCTTTCTGTCTGTGGTGAGAGATCATGATTTAATTACATTACAAAAATGATTAATCAAATGGCGTTGTTTTTATCCATATTCTCTCGTGTTTTTCAGCTCGTCTGCCTGTTCCTGTCATCAGCAGTAACTCTTCAAACTGCTCATCATCATCATCATCATATTGTTCATTGGTGTGTTCAGTGGTGAATGTGGGTCATGTGACTCTCTCCTGGTACAAAGGAAACAGTTTATTGTCCAGCATCAGTGTGTCTGATCTCAGCATCAGTCTCTCTCTACCTCTGGAGGTGGAATATCAGGATAACAACACCTACAGCTGTGTGCTCAACAATCCCATCAGCAACCAGACAAGACATCTGGACATCCGTCAACTCTGTCACACATGTGCAGGTACAGCAGCGCTGATACGGTTATTTTTTCACTCAAAACACAATCAATTCACCCATATTTTTTTGTTTCACAAAATAGGGATCATTTTCATAACATTATGCAAGTTTTGAGTTCCTCACAGAGACTAATGTCAGCTTACTAAACCACAGTTCTGTTTTGCCATTGGTTTTTCCCCAGAAGTGCACATCTATTGCTGTGGTTTTATTGAAGCTGTGATCCGATTGGTCCTCTCTGCTCTAGTGGGCGTGGCTGCTGTGGCTGTTCTGGTTTATGACATCACATCCACAAGAGGAGACGACAAGAAGCAGATAACATACATATTATCATGACATATCTTCAAGTTCTGTAAATATTAAAATATATACAAGGATTTAATTTCAAATAAAGTTATCAATAACATCACCAAGATGATAGGTGTCATTTGTTTTATACAGTACTTTGAATAATCGTATTATTCTTATCATATTGTCAGGAGAGATGTGTTCGAGGACTCAAATGCCAAGGGAATTGTTATTTTTAATAATAAAACAAAACAAAGAACAACAAAAACCACCCCGAAGGGGAAAAACAAGCAGGCAGGCAGAAGACTGGAGCACAGTCAAACATGAACTCACATGACATTCAACACACGAAAGACAACGGATCAGCACAGGACTGCAGACACAAGGAGACTATATAGGGAGACAAACGAGGGTAACGAGGAAGACACAGCTGGAGCCACTGAAACAATGATTAAGTAACAAGATGGGAGGGGACAGACAATCGACATGGGAGCACATGGCACCAACAAACAACAAGCCATGTGCTCAACACAGAGACATCTGGTGGCCAGCCTGGGCACACCAGCAGGACCGTGACATAACCCCCCCCTTTAAGGAGCGGATCCCAGACGCTCCACACACACTAAACAGAAAAATGTCTAGAAGGGAGCTGGGCCAGGCCCGTGGAGTGGAAGAGGGCCTGGAGCATTGGGCACACAGGTGGGGCTGGCCCTGGAGCGGGCTCTGTGAGTTCCCAGACCGGAGCGGTGTCTAGGACTGGAGTGGACTGCATGGGCTCCCGGACTGGAGCGTGCTCTGAGCGGACTCTGTCGGCTCACGGGCGGAGCGGCCCGGAGCGGACTCGTGGTCTCTCGGATCGGAGCGGAATGCGTGGGCTCCCGGAACGGAGCGGACCGCGTGGCTCCCGGAACGGAGCGGACCGCGCGGCCCCGGAACGGAGCGGATTGCGTGGCTCCCGGAACGGAGCGGGCCCTGAGCGGACTGCGTGGGCTCCCGAACGGAGCGGAATGGGTGGGCTCCCGGACCGGAGCGGAATGCGTGGCTCACGGGCGGAGCGGGCTCTGGAGCGGACTCTGTTGGCTCCCCGGAACGGAGCGGACTCCGTGGGCTCCCGGAATGGAGCGGACTGCGTGGGCTCCCGGAACGGAGCGACTGCGTGGGCTCCCGGAACGGAGCGGACTGCGCGGGCTCACGGGGCGGAGCGGACTCTGTTGGCTCGGAGCGGACCCTGGAGCGGACTCTGTCGGCTCCCCGAACGGAGCGGCTCTGAGCGGACTCTGATGGCTCCCGGAACGGAGCGGGCTCTGAGCGGACTCTGATGGCTCCCGAACGGAGCGGAATGCGTGGCTCCCGGACCGGAGCGACTGCGTGGCTCACGGGCGGAGCGGACTCTGTCGGCTCCCGGAATGGAGCGGCTCTGAGCGACTCTGTCGGCTCCCGGAACGGAGCGGGCTCTGAGCGGACTCTCGGCTCCCGGAACGGAGCGGCTCTGAGCGGACTCTCGGCTCCCGGAACGGAGCGGGCTCTGGAGCGGACTCTGTCGGCTCCCGGAACGGAGCGGGCTCTGAACGGACTCTGTCGGCTCCCGGAACGGAGCGGGCTCTGGGGTGGACTCCATCCTGAAGGTTGAGCCGCTTAAACTCAGAGCCAGATTGATGTACCCCTCCAGTGAATCCTCGGGGTGCCAATAAGGCATCCGGGATTTGAAGGGCTCGGCTAGGCCTCCCCAAAAAAACACCATGAGGCAGGCCTCCTCCGTAGCCGACTGGCGAGCCACTCCCATGAAGTCCCTGGCATAAACCTCAATGGTCTGGTCTCCCTGGTGGACGTTGGGAATCTTACACCCTGGACCCATGGTTGCCGGTTGCCCCCTCTGCTGAGTCCTCATGTGGCTGATCCGTTCTGTCAGGAGAGATGAGGTCAAGGACTCAAATGCCGAGGGAATTGTTATTTTTAATAATAAAACAAAACAAAGAACAACAAAAACTTCCCCAAAGGGGAAAAACAAGCAGGCAGGGAGAAGACTGGAGCACAGTCAAACATGAACTCACATGACATTCAACACACGGATGACAACGGATCAGCACAGGACTGCAGACACAAGGAGACTATATAGGGAGACAAACGAGGGTAACGAGGGAGACACAGCTGGAGCCACTGAAACAATGATTAAGTAACAAGATGGGAGGGGACAGACAATCGACATGGGAGCACATGGCACCAACAAACAACAAGCCATGTGCTCAACACAGAGACATCTGGTGGCCAGCCTGGGCACACCAGCAGGACCGTGACACATATAATCTTGTTAATGCTTTTTAAAGTGTATAGTTGTATTTATATGTCTGGTCTGAATATATTGAATATTATAGTGCAATCTGTGATGTTTGATGATCTCTAGGGTTCAGTCTGAGGAACTGCAGACACATTAACGCCGGTATGATGCTGTTTGGGCGTCATGAGTACTGCACTTATGTAAGATATTTGTTAACCAAAAAGAGAGTCTTATAAAGTGACAGAGAGAAATAATATTATAGGCGTTAAAAACTTAAGATCAACCTAGAGACGGCCAGTGATATAATGACCACAGTATTTTAAGATTTTTTAAATATCTCATGAGTACAGAAGAGACACTTTCTGCTTTTTTATCACTACACAAAAACTAGATGCTGAAATGAAGTGATTTTTCACATGATATTTATTTAGCTTGTGTACTAAAATATCATAAATTGATAATATTCGTAAGTAGTTCATATTTTCCACAATTAGCTCATAAGTGTGTATTTTTGTCTCAACTGTGCATGTGGTGTACAGTTGAAACAGTAGCATGGTTAAGTTGAGACACCCATAATTAATGCTCTAAAGCTGGCTAATCACTTATTGCATTATATAATAAATACAATTACAGTATTCAATAATTACAGTTTAAAAATACATTATTTATTTGCTTAAGTTTATTTATTTGAAGAAAATATATGGCAAACAGTACAAATGTAAACATAACAGTAAAAATAATATTATACACACCTGTATATTCCATAAACCTACACATCACTCAAAACATTCTGCATTTTTATATTTTCAATCATTCTGTATGATTTATAAGCTTGTTGCATCATGGGGACCTAAAAATATTCCCATAAGGTGAAGCTTCTGGTATTACTATACTTATGGGGATGTTTGGTTCCAATAATGTAGGTAATACCAGTAATACCACAAACACACAGCCTCTGTATGCATTTTATTTTCTATGATTGAACTGTTACTGTATACAGTACATAGCAAACTATAAAGGGTGTCTCGCCTTGTATATTTCTTAAAATGCTATGTAATCCTTTTTTACATTCATGTTAGAAAATATGTCCATTAATAATAGACAGTTGAAATATCACAAATATCGTTTTTTTTTTTTTACAGAATTTGCATGCATATGTGTAAATGTGACTGTAATGAAGTTGATAGATACGGGAAGGAGGAGGCGGGAACTGGCGAACATTTAAATACTTTAATCATAAAATAAACAAACACAAATGAAAAGTGGCAGCCCCTCACGGACGACTGCCGCACACAAAACACAAACTAAAATTCCAGGCCTGGTCCTCTCTCGTCTTCCACTGTCGTCACTCCTTCTTTTATTCCTTCCGAAGCTCCTCCGTGGGACTCGAGACCGGTGAGTGGCTCAGGTGTCATTCATTATCACTTACTCCACCGGCCTCGCCTCCGCTCCCACGGCTCGGCCCGCCCACTCGCCACATACCCCCATCGCCTCGCAGGCCAGGGGTACTCCGAGACTGCGCCTACTCCCTCCCCCTCTCCCGGGGAGCCCGTCAGGGCAGCCGCGGCACCTGGGGGTAAGGACAGACGAGGCGAGAGAAAAGGAGACGGAAGGATGAGGAGTGACAAAGACGAGAGAGGGGAGAGAGGAAAATAAAATAAAAATCTCGGTCCGGTTTCCGGACACACTGCCGCTCGGTCCTCAACCAGCTGAGCGGCTCACTCGCGGTGCCATGCGATGGTACTGGACCTCTTTGGTGGACGGCTCGATGCTCATCCGCCTTTTGGCGGACGGCGATGGCTCCTCCGGTCGAGGGCAGCCGGCAGCGAGTCCCCTGCTCCTGCTCCTCCACCAACCTGGCGGATGGCAGCAGGCTCGCCCACTGGCGACTCCTCCGCTCCCTCTCGGACAGCAGCCACCCCTCCTCATCCCAGGAGCACGGCAGCGAGCCTTCCGTCCCACCTGCTCTTCCATTGCTCCAGCACCACCGCCTCGGGCAGCAACCAGCGGTCTCCATTTCTTCCTGCTGCCCGATCTCCTCAGCACCGCGATCCCCCTCAGCAGCGAGGGCTCTCTGACAGCGTGTCCCTCCTTCCTCCCGGGTTTCGGCACCAATGTAATTAAGTTAGTAGATACGGGAAGAAGGAGGCGGGAACCGGCGAACATTTAATAACTTTAATAATAAAATAAACAAACACAAATGAAAAGCGGCAGCCCCTCACGGACGACTGCCGCACACAAAACACAAACTAAAATTCCAGGCCTGGTCCTGTCTCGTCTTCCACTGTCGTCACTCCTCCTTTTATTCCTTCCGAAGCTCCTCCGTGGGACTCGAGACCGGTGAGTGGCGCAGGTGTCATTCATTATCACTTACTCCACCGGCCTCGCTCCGTTCCCACGGCTCTCGGCCCCGCCCCACTCGCCACAGTGACTTTTATCCTATTATCATAACAAACATCATGTGAAGCAATAAGAGACCAATCCGGATACACTGAGTCTCAACCGTACTCGACTGACATGCTCACACGTTTCTCTAGATTATGAAAAGACCGTCATAAAATATGTCTATTAGAGCACCAAGTAACCTTTGCAATGATATATGTTAAGTTTAACAATCATAAAAGAATAATAAATAATAATAAATGAAAATTTCATCTTGAAAAAAAAAACTTTTGCCGATATCTTTGGAGTGGAAAGACGCACATATTTAAAATGTCCCGCGATCAAAGAGAACACAAAAACACATGTGTGGAGCAAAAACCACAGCTCGGGGTTCTTGTGTACGCAAGTTATTTAAGGTGTTTCAACTGAACACATGTCTCAAGTGTACTCAGTCTACCCTACTTTAAAACTTCAAAGTGAATTCAACATTTCATTAACAAAAAATATCTAATATGGTCATCATTCAGAAACATGACCATTAAGTCCATTAACTATAACCGGTGTGAAACATTTTGCTACAGTTTCCGGGTTGAATGTGAATAATTAGAAACTCTAATTATTGTGATCCAACATATACCTCGCATTTCAGGATGAAAAGACAAACATTGCAGGTGAAGGATAATCACTCCTTACCTCCGAGTGTCAGGAGTCCAGCCCAGCATCCTCCCTCTCTCCGCCAGAGGGCGCCACCTCCCTTCCTCCTGGACTCATCACCTCACTCCACACACCTGTGCACCTACTCATCACTCTCAGCTGTTCCCAATGTGTGGACTATTTATGCACCTCAGCCCCGTCCCTCTGCCTGCCGAGATTACTTCTACCAGCACTCACATGTGCATGGTTGTATTGTATTTCACTGTGTTTGTAATTTGACCGATTACATTCGGTTTCGTGCACTCGGGACACCAGCACTACGTTGCCGTCTGGGGTGTCCCGTTCTTGATTATTGTTTTGTTTTTGCCTGTTGGCTTTTGATTTAATAAATAAAGAAAAGCTTACCTGCATTTGGACCCAGATCTCCACTTTTTCCACGGGCTTCCATGTTGCGCCGTGACAGAATCTCGGCAGCAAGCATGGGTCCAGCAGGTAAGCTCATCAACATCCGTCAGGGAGAGGGGAGCATTGAGGAGTACGCCGGGCGCTTTTGGGAAGGCGATCGGCGACCGAGAAGACCTGCTTCCTGGTCTTCTTCTGGGGAGGGGGGCTAGCCGAGCCTCTCAGAGCCCGAATGCCGTACTGGAACCCCGAGGAGTCGCTGGAGGGCTACCTTAATCTTGCTCTTCGTCTGAGCGGCTCGGCCTTCAGGGTGGAGTCAGCTGCGGAGCCCGTTCGCGATTCCTCCCAGGCGGCGGCGTCTGCCCCCAAAGCTCCCGAAGCAGCGGTACCCGCCCACACAGCTCACGAAGCTCCCAACGCGGCGATGCCCGCCCACACAGCTTCCGAAGCGGCGGTGCCCGCTCACACAGCTCCCGAAGCTCCAGACACAACGATGCCCGCCCACACAGCATCCGAAGCGGCGGTTCCCGCCCACACAGCTCACGAAGTTCCCAACATGGCGAGGCCCGCCTACACAGCTCCCGAAGCGGCGGTGTCCGCCCCCACAGGTGAGCCGACAGCGTCCGCTCCAGAGCCCGTCCGTTCCGGGAGCCTCCAGAGTCCGCTCCAGAGCCCGCTCCGTTCCGGGAGCCTCCAGAGTCCGCTCCAGAGCCCGCTCCGTTCCGGGAGCCCAGAGGGTCCGCTCCAGAGCCCGCTCCATCCCGTGAGCCCAGAGAGTCCGCTCCAGAGCCCGCTCCGTTCCGGGAGCCGACAGAGTCCGCTCCAGAGCCCGCTCCGTTCAGGAGCCGACAGAGTCCGCTCAGAGCCCGCTCCGTTCCGAGCCTACAGAGTCTGCACACAAGGCTTGTGAGGTCGGTGTCTGCGCAGGTCCTCCTGCGCACCACCCTGGCACTCTCCAGGCCCTCTTCCTCTACATGGGCCTGGACCCCCATCCTTCCCTACTCCACCCCGCTCTTCCGTTGTTGGGCCCAAAGCGTCTGGAAGCCGTTCCTTTAAGGGGTAGTGTCAGGAGTCCAGCCTTCCTCCTGGACTCATCACTTCACTCCACACACCTGTGCACCCACTCATCACTTCACTCCACACACCTGTGCACCTACTCATCACTCTCAGCTGTTCCCAATGTGTGGACTATGCACCTCAGCCCCGTCCCTCTGCCTGCCGAGATTACTTCTACCAGCACTCACATGTGCATGGTTGTATTGTCTTTCACTGTGTTTGTAATTTGACTGATTACATTCGGTTTCGTGCACTCGGGACACCAGCACTACGTTGCCGTCTGGGGTGTCCCGTTCTTGATTATTGTTTTGTTTTTGCCTGTTGGCTTTTGATTTAATAAAGAAAGAAAAGCTTACCTGCATTTGGACCCAGATCTCCACTTTTTCCACGGGCTTCCACGCTGCGCCGTGACACCGAGACTGTGTTATGATCTATATGACCTTATTATTTTTATTGTGAGTATTATTAGGCTTATCATTATTGCTGATCGCTGTTGTTTTGCTATGATATTGTAATATTTACCTGAGGGGTGAGAACCTCAAAGGCATACAGTCATGGCCAAAAATATCAGCACCCTTGGTAAATATGATCAAAGAAGGCTGTGAAAATGAATCAGCATTAATCATTTTGATATTTTATTTTAAGAAAATCACAAAAATCTAACCTTTCATTGGATAATAAGAATTTAAAATGGGGGGGAAACATCATTATGAAACAAATGTTTTTTTCTCAAATACACATTGGTCACAATTATTGGCACCCCTAGAAATGATTATATGAGTAAAATATCTCTGAAGTATATTCCCATTCATATTCACAATTTTAAGTTTAAAGACACTAAGTTCCATATCTATACTTGTGCTCTTAATATTTCAGGTATTTTGCCTTTAATGTAAATAAACATGTGCTAAGAACATACTTGTTCAATATTTACCAATATTTTGATGTTAATTACATTTACTTACAAATTCCCACTTTACATAGCAGAGTGTGCATCAGTGCGTAAACAATATTGTCTCTTTAATACCACGTGGTTTATACACATGTTGATGCTGACTGGAATTATATTTTTGACACACCCACCAAACAAGAGAAACCGTATCTCAAACCCCGTTGCACACCGTTTCCAGAAACATGTTGTTCAACCCGGAAACCGTAGCAAACCATTGCACACCGGTTTGAGCTTGAACGTACCCCAGAGACCCGTGATCATGTGATTGTGTGATTTAATTACTGAATCTAACCTTAAATCTCAGAGCAACTTCAAGTAAACAGTACTGAATGGATAGTGTGTGTACATTAGTGTGGATGTGTTGAAGGTGTTTCCTGAAATTTTATCAGTTCGTTGCCAAGGTAAAATTTATGTAGAAGTACTAAAACAAAGACAATGAATAAAACTATCGACATCTAAATGAAGAAATAATAACAATTGAAATGTAATAACAATAAAAAATAATAACAATTACAATTTAATTCAAATTAAAATCATATTAAAATATGAAAACAAAAATTTGAATGATAACTTTACTAATATATTAAAATACTAAAATAACATAATTTGCTTAAACGATGATCGTTTATAACATTCACCATTTTTATTTAAAACATGAAGGAGTGGATGCCGAGCTGCCATATCCTTCATATTGATATTAATTATATTATTACATTATTTCTTGTTTGATTATTAATCAGGTTATGGATCAGGATTTCACCTCCTAGATTATTGGATGATTCACTTAAGTTAGTGGTGCCATCTATAATAATAATTATAGATGGAAGTTTTTGGTCTTTCATTAGAGCAGTGCAGTAAGAGTGAGATATGCTTTACATGCCGAGATCTATTTCTTCCTAAAGGTCACAGAGTCATGTCAGGATGACCCCCCATCTACGGAGCAACATTATCTGAGACTTACGTGTGTGCTTAAAGAGATGTTGAAGAATCCTGATTTATTCTGTACTTATACTCTCTGAAATAATGACTGCATATTGTGTGTGTAACAAAACATACTGATAAGATATATCTAGCTAGGGCTAGGCGGCCTTGACAAGTGCTCTGTGTGTGTGTGTGTGTGTGTGTGTGTGTGTGTGTGTGTGTGTGTGTGTGTGTCTCTCTCTCTGTCTCTGCCAGCTGCCGCTGTCCTGATCAAGAATAGGCGTCTGGAAGACAAGCATGATCCCTGATTGCTGACATCTACCCAATCAGTTGGAGATATGCTTGAAGCATTTACGTCCATATGTTTATCTGGTTGTAGAACCAATCAGAATGTGCTGACTTATGCATTGACGTAATTAGTGATCTCTGTTAGGGTATAATTGCTGGTGTTTCTGAATTGTAAGCAGAACGGCCTATGAACTCCATCATGCGTGTTGAAGCTGACTTCTGCAGATGAAACTGCAAACTGTTTTCTTCAGTAAATGTATTTAATTCATCACAACGCTGACTCCTGGTCTTTGTTCATCATACCTGGTCCATGGGTTTTAACTGTAATTCCCCAACAGACAGCAGACTGTTACATTTTATTCACATTCTTTTATTACAAGCAACAGTAAACATTATATACTTACAATGCAAACATGCAAATAAAGTGAAAAAGTGACAACCATGTATACGATATAACCATACATACTAAGTTATTTTTCCAATTCATTTTCTCCATAAGGATTATTAATTCTGATGCGTTCTAATGAACCAAACAAACCAGCTCTGCTCTGGATCACAATCATACAAAGCTTGTTTGGAAGCAAAACAACATATATGAATTATTATACACCTCACACATTGTAGTATGTAAATACAGTACATTGATGCAGTGTGCATGACAAATCAAGTAAAAACTGACAGTACAATACGTGTAGTGCAGATCTTCTTCACAAAGAATGTGTAAATGATATAATGCTGATTGTCCTGAGAACTCATGGTAGGTTTGTTTTAAAGCTGTATGCGCTTTTATATCTGTGTAAATTCAGATTAAATGCTGAATTGAGTGTTTCCCTCTTATTGTCACAAAACATTTGTTTTATGGATTTACCAAAATAACTGAATACAAAAAATATGTTAATTATGAACTGAATACAATGAATAAGAACCACCTGGTTCCACCACAACGAGTTTCTTTCAGAAACCTTCCACCTCCGTCTGATCTGCTGACACTATCTCAACCTTCAGGAATCAGCTGAAAACACATCACTTCACTAACCCATCACCAGAAACCAAGGCGCCTGTCATAAGAAGCATGCTAAATGATACATGTAAATCTATTCCGGTTTAATAAGCGGTGACTATAATGTTTTACACAACTAGAAACAAGTAAGTACTTGTTGATTAAGAACTGTGGCCTAAAGAAATTCAAGTTAAAGCTCAACAACATAAACTGAAGTTCAGATACACAATCCAGTTATGATCCTGTTAGGTCTTGTGACGTTATCCTGCCTGTAAGGAAACAATAAATCACAGATTACCGAAAGAGAAATAAACAGTGGTTACACTTATAGTAACTCATCTGTCATCAATGAATTGTTTGAAATGTTCATTTCCATCTTTGACGTCAACTCTATTCAGTCAGTGGAAAGATTAGCGGATGAATAAAAATGTATGTGCCCCATTGTTTTTTTCAGAAGAGCAGAAAGGCTATTATATTTTCTGATTTAATGGTGATTCTTTGTCTGAATAAAATGACATGAATGAAGCCACATCACACACATACAAACACACATCTGCATAGTGAAATCAAACACACTGACAATCTCATCATAGCAGTAGGCTGCAGTACTGTACCTCATACTTGGACTTTCTGCAGATGCCTGAGCTTATTTTCACCTTGTCTCCTTTGAAACATAATCACACACAGACAATTAAGCACAAATTTTGCATGATAAAGACAATAATTTCCTCTCACTGTAATAGCGGTTTGTAATACTTGCCCTTTGCAAAGCTCCGGCATCAAATCACACGGGTCGAATAAGCCACGAAAAACAGTGACACGTATTCCTGAACGTGGACCTGCATCTTTGGGAAGTTGCACTGCGCTGCCTAGAGGACAGTAAAGGATTACTGTAGTAAGAATTACTATGAATTCCAGAATAAAAAGCTTCAAGAAGTGTGCTCCTCCATGTCAGAGACACACTTGAACAAATTATACATGATATGTTTGTGAGAAGAATGACTGAACGTGTTCATTGTGAGCGCTTTACTGTTAAAGGCAGGGTAGGTGATTTGGTTGAAAAGCATTTTTGTTACATTGGTTGAATGTCTCTTCACGTCTCGATAGCGATCACTAAGTTAAGTGGTCTAAATGTATTTATATTGTCTGTGGAAGGTGTAGAACCATAGCATGTGTTGTGAACTTGGTTCTTCTAAAGTGTAGGAAAACTCAGAAGAGAAGACCAGGAGACTTCGGATTGGATCGTCAGCAGGATTCTTTTATTGAGAACCCAAGCTGTTGGTATCTGTAGTCATCGAAATCTCAATCTTAATTAACTTTACAAGGTTATTTTATAGGCATTTTTGGAGGAGGGATTCTTGGAGGTGGAGACAAATTCAAACAAAGCAAGCACATGAGGGAGGCATTAGTTTTTGTTGCTAAACTTCCCGTGGTTCTAATCTCATCAACATAATCAAATGCATAGACACTAATCCAATCAAACTAACGATTCCACATCTGGGCCAGAAAGCCAGGAAGTCTGGGCCAGAAAGCCATTTGCAGAACAAAGCTTGAGAGTCTCAGTAGTCTGACTCATTGAACTTACCATTATCATAGAGACAAAGGCATAGCTGTCTCAAGCTCAATGGTCAGGAAGCGATCTCAAACACCTGAATTGCCTGACAATTTCTTAGTCAGGAAGTGAATCTAAATTAAACATTTAAATACAATTTGTAATCCCACACATGTTCTCCTTGAACAGTCAGAGGACTATGATAGGCTGTTCTACCTGCCTATCAATGTATGTATTTGCACACCCGTTCGCTCATTCCATTAATCTGACAACACTGCATTTAATCCTCCACCAATGCCATCTCTCATCGTGTCACTGGTTATCCTCTGCCCTGCCTATGCACGTTTATGTGTTTTGTGAGCATTAATGCACGGGCTTCAAGGGGCTGAAGCCTAGGGGCCTACACTAGAAAGGGGGGCTGCAAATAAATTATATTTTTCAAATAATTATTTATATGGGAGTTTGCAGCAGTGACGACAGCATTCTGTAAACACACACTCATTTTCTAGGTTAAAGTGCCTCTATTATGACATTTCCAATATTGCCTTTCATGCAGTGTGTAATGTTGCTATAGGTGAATGTAAGACGAAAGTGTCCTATAAATGAAGTAGTTTTCTCACAAAAGAAAGAATTGACTATGTACAGCCTAAACGAGTCATTAGTAATTCGAATCCCCTTCAGTGAGAGCTACCATGGCCATAGCAAGACTGTGAAAATTAGTGAGGTTTGTGTTAAATACAACTCATTATAAACACTATAAACAATACATATAATTAAAATGTGTTAAAACTTTACTATTGTTAGGGGTGGATAATTTTTTGCAGCTGTTTATTATTCATGCAACAATACATATTACTTGTATAGTTATTATTAATAATCATTGCTATATAGCTGATAACTTTGTCTAGTGCTCTTATTAATGTTTTTAGCACGATTTGTGAAAATGTAACTACTAAATGACATAGCATAGAATTCTTCATGGCTTTGCATATTTAATTTCATTCTAACCTACTTGTTCTACAGATCTATGTACTAGTTTTAAATGCTACTGTTTTGACATTGGTGTGGTATCCTGTCAGCAATAACCTGACCGTGGGCTTTTTTGATTACTGTCAGTTTAAGTACCGGCGATCATTGCAGTGTTGCCAGATATTGCTATTAAAACAAACCAAAACCCTGTCTAAACTGAATTATACGTCATGCAAGCATTATATGAGGAGTTTAACAGTTGTCATTCAGAGGACAAATTTTAATTTTGAACAGGAAAAATGTACAGAGGTCCGGACCTCGATGGCCTCATAGCTGGCTACAGGCCTGATGGCTACACATCACTGGGCATCACATTTATATTTACATTTACATTTAGTCATTTAGCAGACGCTTTTATCCAAAGCGACTTACAATTGGGGAGTACATAAAGTGATTAATCTTGAAGAGGCAAACATACAGAGGAAGTGCCAATAACACCAAGTCTCAGGCATTGTTCAAATAAGTACAAGCTAGCAAGGGAAGGAGAGAAAGATGAAGATTTTGAAAAAGTGAAAGATTTTTTTTTTTTTCAAGTAGTCAAGTAGAGTTGAAAGAGATGAGTTTTCAGTTGTTGCTTGAAGATTGACAGGGATCCAGCATTCCGGATGGGGGTGGGAAGGTCATTCCACCAGCCAGGAACGGTGAAAGAGAATGTTCTGGAGAGTGATTTTGAGCCTCTCTGTGATGGTACCACGAGGCGTCGCTCACTAGCAGATCTCAGGCTTCTGGAGGGGATGTAGATTCGTAATAGTGAGTGGAAGTAGGTGGGTGCTGAGCCTGTGGTTGTTCTATATGCAAGCATCAGTGTCTTGAACTGGATGCGAGCTGCAACTGATAGCCAGTGCAAGGAGACAAAGAGAGGTGTAACATGGGCTCTTTTGGGTTCGTTGAAGACCAGTCGTGCATTTGCATAATGCCCATCTACATTCTACATTGACCCTGCCCACAAACACGTCATTTTACTTGGGGAGTTCAATGCGGTATTCACAAAACGCTTGCTCTTGAAAGATGGTTCAGTACCCCTTTATTTGGACCAACTGACCCCACTGAATCACAACCTATAAGTATGATAAATAATAGATGTTTATATTTTCTATCTAGTGTTCAAAATACACAGAACTATGACAATAAGAGTATATTTTCAGATCCAATCAAAGTAGAGTAGGCTCACAGAAAGGAGGGATTTAGAGACTGAATCTGTGAACTGCTTCAAACTAATCATTTGAGAATCGCTGGAAATCATTTTGGATGCATATTTTGAGCTTGCATGTATGTAAACCAATTGTAGGAGACTCACAAAGCAATATTAAGGAACCTTAAAATGGCATAATAGGGGCACTTTAAAACCTCTCACTTTTCAGTCACCAACTCAAGTGAGCTGCTGGATCAGGACGCGCTCTCTCTAGCATAATCTAGTTCTAGTTCTTTTTTATAAAGCACATTTAAAACAGTCGCAGGTCGGCGCCGATAGCCTTCTGGGCAGCGTGCCAACAAACAGCGCCATTGCGATACGAGAGTCCTGAGTTCGAATCCCAGCTCATGGACCTTTCCGGATCCCGCCACTATCTCTATCCCACTACACTTCCTGTCAGCTCTTCACTGTCCTATCATAATAAAAAGGCAAAAATTAAAAAACTGTAAAAACACATATAAGACATTCTCAACTTTTAAAAGCTAAAGAAAACAAGTGGGTTTTTAGAAGAGAATTAAAAACTGGTAAAGAAGGAGCAGCTCTGAAGTAGGCTGTTTGCACAATCTATAGGACCCACCACTGAAAAGACCCTATTTATCCTCTGCTTTTCAACCTTGTGCAAGGAACCATAGGTTTTGATTACCAGATCTCTGGAAGGGCTTTGTATGGTATGGTTAAAGATTCAAGATGAGCAGTACAGAAGGTAAAGTTGCCAATCCTGACTGAAAAATATTGCACTGTTAAATTGGTTGGATTTCAACCAACTCAAGACTGAATCTGTCACGAACGGATGAGAGGGATCAACGTTAATCAGAGTCTGGGTCCAAATGCAGGGAAAAAGGCTTTAATAAGTAACAAAAAGGCCAACACGGCCAAAAAACTAAACAATTAGGAAACTGGGATACATAAAACGGCAGCACAGTGCATGTATCCCCAGCATACTGATCACAGAAACAAACAAACTCACATCTGCAATTTAGCCAGGCAGAGGGACGGGAGTGAGGTGTATAAATAGTCCAATGATGGAGAACAGCTGAGGAGTGTGATGAGAGGCAGGTGTGTGCGGTTAAGGGAAATTAGTCCAGGAGAAAGGGAAATGGTGACCTCTGGTGGTGAGAGGGAGGAGCGCCAGGCCTGGACTCATGACAGGACCCCCCCCCGCCTTCAAGAAACGGCTTCCAGACGTTTCCCCAAAACAGGAATCCAAAAGTTCGGGAGGGAGTTGGAAAGGGGGGGTGGGATGGCGGGCCAGGCCCGTGTAACGGCAGAGGGCCTGGAGATGGAGGTAGATAGGAGTGCCAGGGTGGTTGCAGCAGAGCAGGAGGCCAGGGCGGGGCCGGCAGAGCAGGAGGCCAGGGTGGAGCGGATTCTGTGAGCTCCTGGAACGGAGCGGGCTCAGGAGCGGACTCTGCGAGCTCCCGGAACGGAGTGGGCTCAGGGGCGGACTCTTCGAGCTCCCGGAACGGAGCGGGCTCAGGGGCGGACTCTTCAAACTCCCGGAACGGAGCGGGCTCAGTTGCGGACTCTTCGAGCTCCCGGAACGGAGCAGGCTCAGGGGCGGACTCTTCGAGCTCACGGAACGGAGCGGGCTCAGGAGCGGACTCTTCGAGCTCCCGAACGGAGCGGGCTCAGTGCGGACTCTTCGAGCTCCCGGAACGGAGCGGGCTCAGGGGCGGACTCTTCGAGCTCCCGGAACGGAGCGGGCTCAGGGGCGGACTCTTCGAGCTCCCGGAACGGAGCGGGCTCAGGGGCGGACTCTTCGAGCTCCCGGAACGGAGCGGGCTCAGCGGACTCTTCGAGCTCCCGGAACGGAGCGGGCTCAGGGGCGGACTCTAAAAAAGACTGTAGTTGACACAACACATTTTATTCTAGTACCACCGAAACAGGTCAGTAGTTATTTAAAACAGACGTGTCTAAGGAAGTCTTTTTGAACAAAGGAGTAACAGGCCAACTTCAGGCATGCAGGAACAGAACAAGTTGACAAATATTGGTTCAATAAGCAAAGCAAAGCAGGGCCATCAGGCTCGATTCACTATATAATAACCGAGGGTACATTACATCATGAGGGCAGAAGGAAGATTTTGTCATGAATCTGGTCTCTGCTGTTCCACCAGCTCTCCACCAGAGGTCTCTATCACCTTCTTACCCTGGAGTTCATTTCCCAGAAACTATTTACTGATTCACCTGTTTCAATCAGTGGGTCTATTTAAGCTGCACACATTCACACACAAGGTGCTGAGTATTGTTTGGCTCTGTCCCAAATAGCATTCTAAACTCTCGGTCTTCCTCTGAGTCTACACTTTCATGATGTAATGCCGCTTTGACTGTCGGGTAGAAGTCTGTGGGCAGAAGTGCGGATTGAGGGCGCATAACGGCCGCAAAGAGGGCACTCGAGAGCACCCTTCTGAATTCTAAAATGAAGAATGGGACACCCTATGGTCTCGTGGACTTAACGGACACGCGCACGCCATTGTAAGTCCGTAAGACCGCAAGTGCACATGAAGTGTTCCATTTGGGACAGGGCCTTTGTCTCTAGCTACAATTCCTATCTTTCCCTTGTGTCTGTGTTTTCCTGGTTTCCTAGGCTTTGTGTTTTTGACCATAGACTTTATCCTGTTTTTTTATTTGTTTGCTGCTTGCCCTGATCATTGCCTGTTTTCTGGATTATTCTTTTGTCTCGCCCCAGATGCTATTGTTTGCTGGTATTAGACCCTTCCTGTTTGACTATGCTCATTTAGTAAAGCCTGCATTTGAATCCTCAACTCAGTTGTCATGCTCACGGTTACAGGTTTGAGGATAATAATAGTTTCAGTCAGAGACTGTAAGGAAACGGGATCAAAAGACTCCCCTTAAGCTATTGGCTGAGTAACAGCAAGAGAAACATTATAAGTGGTTATGGAATTACTAAAACATAAAAAATAAAAAAATAACAGAATCCACACCACAACTATAACGATAAGGGCACAAAGGAACAATATCATTGCAAGGATATTTCAGAACAATTTTTCCAGCTGATGGGCATTAAAAACATTTACAGCCAATCAGAATCCATCCTGCTTTAAAGAGCTTGAGCACTTAAATCGGCAGACAGCAACACTGCAGAACGTGCTTATAATAAACAGAATGACTGTCTGCTAGTTCTCATTATCTTTATATTCATAGTTTTTGATGTGAACAGTCCTTGTGTAAAGTTGTCAGTCTGATCTAAAATTAATTGCGAAAAAATGCTAGTGTTCAGAATAATAGTGATATGTAACAAAAATGAAAACATGGCTTTTTCCAATTGGTGTTGTTTTTGCATTGAATTAACCCTTATTTCATTACATTTACTTTATTTATATATAAATAATTGGTTAACTTATCATTTTTTATTATTATTTTATAATGGTAAATAATATATACTCTAATAGATTATCTAAATACATATATTAATAGGTAGTCAAATTTCATTTTCAAAAAGTCAATAAAGCTGTAAAAACAATAAAATTACTGTCAGTTTAAAAGTTATGTTCTGAAATTGTAATATCTAAATGATACTCACCAGTGACAGTAACAATGAAGCTCCTAATGATGCTGAATCTGCTGCTGGTGATCTGTAGTTGATAAAGTCCAGAGTCTGTGGTTCTGGTGTTTGTGATGGTCAGAGATCCAGTCTGATGATTCAGTTTCAGTCTGTCTCTGAATCTCTCATCACTATTTAAACCCTGATCATCTGTACAGAACTTACACTGATCTTCAGTGATTTCAGCGATGCAAGTGTCATTAAAATACCACATCTTCACATCATTTGGTTTTTTTATAACACCAGGATCTAAAGTAAAATGTTCTCCCTCCTTCACACATATTTCATCTCGTGCTGTAGCTGAAACACAAAGCAACAGCTGCTGGAGGATCTTTTGGAGGTGAAAAATAATTACAAATAATTATGCATATTAATTTCCTGAGAAATTCAGGAGAAACAAAATTAACTGCAAAATTGCTAAATATCAAGTTAATTGTGGATATGTCTTTGTTCATATGGAAGTAATTCTGTTCGGTTGAATGATGCAGCTAAAGAGAAAAACAGCTCTGAATGTCACTGGTATATTAATTACAATGATGTGATTTAAACATAAATAACCTGCTTTTTAAACATAATGACTCACCAATTAATAACAGTAACATTGAAGATCTTTTCACTGTCACTGCCTTTGATTATCACTAGTTTATATACCCCAGAGTCTGTGGTTCTGATGTTCATGATGGTCAGAGATCCAGTCTGATGAATCACTTCCAGTCTGTCTCTGAATCTCTCATTGCTGAACATCTGTACAGATTACTGATGTAAGCGATGCGATTTCTATTAAAATACCACTCAATCTTTTCTTGTTGGTTTGTTTTAACACCAGTGTTTAGAGTGACTGAATCTCCCTCCATCACTGACACAGAGACTCCATCTGAACCAGCACCAGAGATACCTAGAAAAGAAATGAACAGATAATTATAAATATCTGGGGAATTTGGGACAAAAATACAACAGGAACATTTCATCAAACAATCAGCATATATATATATCAAACAATCAGCATAAAACATCACCAATTCACACATTCACACAACAGACAAACATAGCTACATGTTATAATGGAGGTTATATGGTGTTTATTGAACGTCATAATATAAAACACACTTATCTTGACTCATATATTGTATTCATACAAACAAGAAGTGATCATTGCATGGCCTTTCATACACCTCTGAAGTCTATAAATGTGTTAAATTAGCACATTGAAATAACAACACATTATTTATTATTATATAGCATTTTTATTTCAGACAAATTCATACGATTTTTGCTAAATTGTCCTTCACGAAGTGTTCACCCTTACATCTAATCTGATAGCAAATAGTAAGCATATTTTGTCGCGTGCTGTCCTAACTCCCCTATATCCTAATATGGGATAAAATAGATCAGGAGTGAGGCGTTGGGGTGGAGGCTGCATATATATATATATATATATGAAATAGTGAAAGCATTTATTTCATCATGAGATTTTCTCCCACTTTCAATTGTTTTACTTCAATGATAGGTTGGAATTTTGTGATTTTTTTAATGAAAGATAAAAGGATAAACAATGCAGCTTTATTTTCACAGCTGCCTTTGGTCATATTTACCAAGGGTGCTAATATTAGTGGAGGCACTGTATATATATATATATATGTATATGTAGTGGAAAACAACAACAGAACTGAAGTATTTTGTGTTAAACAAGTTGTTTTTGGAATTTCCTTGTCTGTTATAAAGGTTTTATTTTCATTGACTGATTATTTCATTAAGCTTCATACAGTGTTCGAGTCTGGAAATAGGCTAGACGGTTGAGAATTTGAATTATAGTCCTATTAATATATCTAAGTATTTTAAATAAATTTCAGTGAGAAGGCTAATCTAAATCATCTTCATCCGCCTCAGTTGTGCGGTAAACGCTCAATTTTTTCGGGGCAAATGATTTGTAGACATTTAAATTCAATAATAAAACTATAATAATAATAATAATAATTTAATACATTAATTGGAAATGCCAAATCCTCACAATATCACCTATATTATGTTTGTATCGTCCTTTTACGGTGTCATAGTTCAAGTATTTCACACGTATAGTGTGAGCACATAAATCATGAGCTTTGGCTTTACATCGCATGCGATCTTCTCCTACAGTGTGAGTTGATACCTTGCTGGAATCGCACAGAAATCGCAGTGTATGCCCGGCCTTAGCCACCTATAAAACATTAGTCGTGAGATAGCGTTGGTAAATTAAGTCGGAGACACTCAAGTTTGGTTAAACTGATTTGCATTTACAACAACAACCTGACATTAATTTAGTATTAAAATATTACTTAAGATATACCCCCAAATGTGCTATTTGCTCGTTGTAACTCTTCCAAATGAAACTCAGGCGCTGAAGAGACCCCCGTGAGTTTGAGAAACTTTCATGGGTGTTCACTGTCAGATATTTCTTAGACTCCTCATCCTTGATGATTTTCCGGTGCGTGACTCATGGATCAGTTTAGTTTTCTTTTCCTTCGTGTGCTCGCTCTTCTTTCCAATATCATTAGTCATTCTCTTGTATCCACAATTGTATTTTATATTCCCATTGCCAGAACTTTTCTTAATGTCTTGCTGCCTCACAGACAAAGTTGCCAATTTGGGGATTTTGCCACCAAATTAAGAGACTTACTCATTGTTGCTGCGACTTTTATCAATGTTTTGAGTAAAGGAGTTATTTTGGCGATATTTGATGGTTTTTCTTTTTTTTATCAAACAAAATAAATAAGGTAGACATTACATAACATTTTCTCTGTTCTCCCGTTATCA
Source organism: Gymnocypris eckloni scoliostomus (assembly GCA_027564155.1). Classification (NCBI taxonomy): domain Eukaryota; kingdom Metazoa; phylum Chordata; class Actinopteri; order Cypriniformes; family Cyprinidae; genus Gymnocypris; species Gymnocypris eckloni. The sequence continues at coordinate 12,535,443 of CM050418.1, read as the reverse complement.
TTTCATGTGTGCTTATAGCTGAAATCAACACTGCTGTTATCTTTGACTTGTGTAGGCTATGGGTATTTTATCAGATGAGGTCTTGTTCATAGCCTAAATCTGGATTTGAGCAGAGCAGAGCATGGAAGTGTTCGTTTTGCTGCTTGTTATTGCAAATTGGTGTGTCTTACCATATCATTTTAATATATTATTTTAATCATGAAAACACAGGTTTGTAAGGCAAACAGTTTCACTGTTTACTGCACGTTGTTATTCTTCTCATTATTTCCTAAATAGTGACTAATTAACTGGAAGTCTCAACCTACTTCAGCATTGAAGAATAATGTGGATAGCTTCACCCTAATCCTACTTTGCTTAATGATAAAATGTAAATGTTAGAGTCAATTTCATGCATTTTTATCCATATAAATGTCCTGAGGATAGAAACTGCACCCATTTGATGGATTGACTCAGTGTATTTCCTTTATTTAAAATGTACTCTTTATTTCATTTTTTAACTTGATTTGACAAAATAAAATAAAAAATGATTTGAAAAAAAAGTTTGTTAGTTGTCTTGATGTCATTTGTCTATTAAAGTAAAATAAATTAAAAGTTGCTGAATATTGCATATTAATATTTACTGCCAGGTTCTTGGACTGACAGGTTTTTGTCTGGATCTGGGTCTTCACAAGACCTCTGCTTTGAGCAGGGAACTTTAGGGTAAATTCAGGTAAAGTGGGCTGTTTAAGTTTGATTGTACTGTCCTTAATAGGTTTACACTTTCAGAGCATAACAATGTTTTTTAAATAAAAGGGACACTATCTCTCTAAATCAGGGATCCTCAAATCTGGCTCGCGAGATCCACTTTCCTGCAGAGTTTAGCTCTAACCTTATATTAAACTTTGCAGGAAAGTGGATCTCACAATCAATGATAAAATCTAATGATAAAATAGTTTTGGTTGATGCAATATGACACTGGTGGGTGTGGCTACACCTCAAATGAGGACTGTGTCATATGAAAGGTAGAAAAACTTTGGCTCTGGCCAAAGCGTCGCGGATCAGTTCTCTGCTCCTCATAACTAACTTTAGAAAATAACTTCAAATAATGTTTCTGTCAGTTACATTGTTACATCAGGTGGCAACAAGTGATGTCATTAAATGATTCATTCAAGAGATTCTTCAAAAATACTGATTCATCCAGTAATGAAACAAGTGAAATCTTTATGAATAATTTATTCATTTTCTAACAGCTTTAAAAAAATATATTAAAAAAATATTTTTAAATAGACTGCAGCAATTAACATTTTCAAGTATTGTAAACATTTTCAAGTATTGTCAGAACATTTAGTAAATTACATGAAGTTTAGTTTAATTGTCTATTTAGAATTGTGGGAGAATCATGCAGCTCTAGAATATTGTGTAAATTCATTTGTAATTTTACATGTGTGTGTTAGATCTGATTCTCTATAGGCAGAGCATACCAATATGGAACACACAGGTCATGGGGATGAAGAAGAGC
>CM050418.1:12438306-12533845 GCA_027564155.1 Gymnocypris eckloni scoliostomus | reverse complement strand
TTCAAGTGTATTCCGTGTGCCCTCAAATACTTCATTAGGTTTGACGTGTTTCCCCCTTTACACGCAACTACTGTGAAACATTTGCTGCACGTCGCGGTTTCGGAATCCTTTCTTGTGAAATATAACCACACTTTAGAGCGCTTAGTTTTAGGCATTTTAATTTATGCGCATTTAATGTAGCTCGCTAAGCTAACGATAGACTACCCGTTGCTCTGCGGCCAGAGCAAGTGTACGTTATGTTAGTTGCTACATTCACGTGCTTCTCGGATGGTCTCATTTCCCAACGATTTGTGTTTTTAATTCGAAATGTGAAAACAAAATGGACAGTAACATTGCTACAAAGATGTACTGGATTTGTATCATAAAAGCTTTCCGACCTTCACGTGAGTTTTCTCATTCAGGAAATAATTTCCCATGAATGCAGTATTTAAATTTAACTAGTGATCATGCGTGTTGATGAATCTGATGCTTCTTTCGTCCGTGTCATAGCACCAGAGGACAAATATTTCTCAGTTCAGGCATTTAAGTGGCACCGAAATGAGGCATCGAAATTCGCGTTATGATTTAATCCGTATGCCGGTCATATAGGTACCGGCACCGGATTTTAGTACCCAAACCAAGTCAAAATAGCTATTTCTCTGGATTTAAACATTCTTCGAAACATTTGGGATCATGTAAGTAAACATCAGTCAACAGCAAAAAGTCAGCAAAATATATAACACTGTTCTAGTATTTTGTTGTTGTTGATATCTTAATAAATAAATCTTACATATTGTACCTTGACATTTTTTACATATTGTGCCTTTCAATTTTGTTGCTTTTTCGTTTAATAAAAAGCTAAATGTTAATTATATAAGGCTACTAGACCCGAAGTAAATAAATTGCACTGCGTGTGTTTGGGAACATTCGCACATAATTTACACACAAATTATATCAGAGTTAAATGAACAATAAATAAATCAGTTATTTAAGATGAGAACAATACATCAGGATTGTTTAAACCACAGGTGCCCACCCCTGTTCCCGGAGATCTACCTTCCTGCAGAGCTCAGTTCCAACCCTGATCAAAGCAAAACTCTGCAGGAAGGTAGATCTCCAGGAACAGGGTTGGGCTCCACTGGTTTAAACTAATGATCGCTAATCAGTAAGACATTTACCATCCTATTCAGCACAGTCGATTAAGAGTTTCCACCGCCACGCAATTCAAATATTTGTTTTGGCATCCCGGATAGTGTACCCACAAACCTAGTTCACGAGTCATCACAAAAGAGCTAGGATCTGCAAGAAGAGCAAAGGAAATGAAAACATTTTTTTGCCATTAAGCATAGGGCGTATCTTTCAATAAAACATATGGTTGTATTTGTGTTTGGCCTCTAACTTCTATTTAACTGCCTCTCAAGCATGTTTTAATGGATTCGGTTGTTTATTTCAGTCAGACTGAGGTTTATAAATACAGTTCCAATAAAAAGTCTTCATACCCCTACTTTAAATTACTTTTTCTCCACATCAATCTACACTTTATACACCATAATGGCAAAGCAAAAAAACAGGTTTTTAACATCTTTGCAAATTCGTTACAAATAAAAAACTTAAATGATTCCATTGCATAAGAAATCATACCCTTATCTGTGACAGTTTAAATTTAGCCCTGGAGCATTCATATTGCTTGTAGATGCTACTGCAGTTCGAGTGAAATTATCCTATGGCGAATTCAATTGAATGGCTATGATTTGGAAAGGCACACGTGTCTTAATAAAAGGTCTAAAGGTGCGTTCACACCAGACGCGAACGACGCGAATAAATCGCGCTATTTGCGCGAAGTTTAACGCTTGAACATTTTGAGTTTACTTGCTTCATTCACGCGAGAAATTTGCTTCATTCGCGCAAGAAATTTGCTTCATTTTCGCGTGAAATTCACTACACAGATGCGAATTCACGTCATGGGAGGGGCTTCTGCCAGGCAGGTGCAGAGGACTCGCTGCTGAGTCTCGGTCGGGTTGCAGCAAATAATTCTTCCTCACTCACTTTCTTCCAAGCAAGATCCTTTTTATTCCTGTTTTTATAAAAATACGAAGTAATATCATAAAGCTCCGGATACCCGCACACAACCACGATTAACTTGACCTCCATTGCTGTTTCGGATTTTCTGCCTCCGCTCGTAATCACATCACTGCTAGAGCAAGCTCCTGATTGGTTAACGCGGCGCGAATATACGCCAAAGTTCAGATTCCCCTTCATGGGAACTTCGAACTGCCTCCCCTAGGGGTCGCTATGGGGGAACGCCCTCAGCGTGACTCATGTCTGAAGATACATATGTAAAAACACCAACTGTTGGCCGGCAACAGCCCATGACGTCACTACCGGCGCAACCACAATAAAAGGGCCGCCGGGAGAATACATCATCCTCTTCTTCGTCTTCACTGACTGGTCTGTTTGAAGCGTGCATTCTGGTAGGAATACAGTTTTCCTTTATTTATCATGGCGAGCACTAGCAAGGCGTTCAAGAAGTGTGTGGATCCGTGTCCTCGTTATTTGACACCCGATGACACACACGATTGTTGCGTCTTTTGTTTGGGCGAGGAGCACTCATGCGATGTCCTTGAGGGGGCAATCTGCGTGCATTGTGAGCGGTTCTCTTTGAGAAAGCTCCGCTCTCGTCTGTCCCTCTTTTCGAGGAAAGAGGGTCAGCCGTCTGCTTCCCGCGATTCGGGACCCACCGTGGCCGAGGCACGGAGGAGAATAAAATTGTGGGGTTCGCAGGTGGATCTGGCTGATGAGTTAGAAAGGGAGCTATCCCTCTCGCACGAGTCGGCCGGGAACGAGGGTGAGCCGCTGGATTATGATGATGCGATCTCTCTGACATCAACTGATCCCGCGGCTAGTGCTCTGCTGGGTTATGCCCAGAAAGAGCAGGAGATATCTGAGGGTGAGGAAGCTGAGACTGAACTCTCTCAAACCTCCTGCCCAGCGTACGAAGAGCTGCTGGAGGTTATGGAACGCGCCACGACGAGGCTTCACTTGCCGTGGGAGCGAACCAAGATGGCGGCGCCGCCGGGACGCCTCGATGAGCGATACCTCTCCGGCCATAAACCCCCGCCTCAGGTGAGCCTTCCATTCCTTCCTGATCTCCATAAGGAGGTTGAGAGGGAATGAAAAAAGCAGTTTTCCTCTCGCATCCACAGGTTTCAGCATACTAGTTATGCTAACATTGCCAGGATGCGTGAAAGTGGCTATGAGAGGATGCCACCTGTAGAAGAGGGTGTCACCTGTCTCTCTATGGGTGGCACAGCTTCTCTGAAGGTCCCCTCCTTGCCGTTTAAGCCCCTTCAGGATACATCACGCTTAAATGGCAGGGCGTACGCAGCAGCAGGTCAAGCGGTCGCTTCGCGGCACACCATGGCAGTGCTCCAGGCATACCAGGCGGATCTGCTGAAGGACATGGATAACGGTCAGGGCTTGTCACCTGACGAGGTAGCTGAGCTGCACCGCACCTAGAGGGTCATTTATGAGCATGCCGCTCCCTTCTGAGCATCTGAGTTCCCTCTCATTCTGAGTGTCTGTGTTTCTCCGCTCCCCAGAGCTCTGCGATAGGTCGCTCCCCTTGTTGGCCGAGCTAGCACTGCTCCCCTCGCCACAGAGGGTCACCTATGAGCATGCCGCTCCCTTATGGGCGTCTGAGTTCCCTCTCATTCTGGGGAATAAGTTCTCCGCTCTTAGAGCTCCTCATTGGTCTAGCACTGCTCCCCTCACCAACGAGGGTCACCTATGAGCGTGCCGCTCCCTTCTGAGCATCTGAGTTCCCTCTCATTCTGAGGGTTGATTTCTCCGCTCTCCATAGCTCGCTGTCGGTAGAGCTAGCATTGCTCCCCTCACCTAGAGGGTCACTTATGAGCATGCCGCTCCCTTCTGAGAGTCTGAGTTCCCTCTTACTCTAAAGAGTGAGTAGTTCTCCGCCCCGGAGCCATAGAACGTTACCCATCTAGATAAGTGCACACGCTAAGATCTTTGGGCACTTAAAAAAAAAAAAAACTCAAAAGCACATCAAGTGTTCTGCGTTCTTTCTAAAAAAACATGTTATGGTAAGTGCGCACGCTAGTCTTTGGGCACTTTTTTAAAAATCCACTCAAGTGGTAAGTTCGCACATCAAGGTTCTGCGTTCTTTCTAAAAATCCTGTGCGGTAGGGTTACGTGCACAGCTTCCTGCCCTTTTTTGAGTTGGTCAAAGCCCCGGCTTGTGCCTTGGGCCTCGCTCTCTTTGTCCCATATATTTTGGGTCAAAAAAAAATATATAGGGTGTCGCTACCAAAGGCTCTGTTGAGACAGTTCCCTCAGCAAGCTCGTGCAGAGCAAGCGATAGCTTCTGAGTGACCGGCCAGGACCTAGTTACTAACACTAGGTGCTTGGCCATATCCCCTTAAAGGAATCCTTCTAATTGCAGACCTTTGAGCTCTACCCTGGGTCCGGTAGTCCCGGCACCCAGCAGGTAAGGATTTTAGGGTATGCAGCTCAGGTTTTTTGGCCGTAGGGGATAAAGTCACTGACAGCCATCAACCGTCCCGGGGGCATGCCTTTTTCGCGAAATTGACTTGCACTCCCCTCAGCATGGTGGCGTGGGTATAGCGTTCCCCATAGCAACCCCTAGGGGATGCAGTTGGAAGTTCCCATGAAGGGGAACATCTCAGGTTACGTATGTAACCATGGTTCCCCGAGTGGGGAATGAGACACTGCGTCCCCTAGGCTTTGGGCCATGCTTCGGACGCAAGCTTCACATGAAGAAGCGGATGATGTATTCTCCCGGCGGCCCTTTTATTGTGGTTGCGCCGGTAGTGACGTCATGGGCTGTCGCCGGCCAACAGTTGGTGTTTTTACATATGTATCTTCAGACACGAGTCACGCTGAGGGCGTTCCCCCATAGCGACCCCTAGGGGACGCAGTGTTTCGTTCCCCACTCGGGGAACCATGGTTACATACGTAACCTGAGACGTTTTTCAACTCGCGTAATTCACGCCATTCGCGCCGCAGGATTGTCTATCGTGTCTTTGCATTGACTTAACATGTAAATCATTCGCGCGAATCGCTTCATTCGCGTCTGGTGTGAACGCACCTTAAGAGCAGAAAATGCATACGAGCAAAAACCAAGCCCTGAGGTCAAACAAACTGCCTGCAGAGCTCAGAAACAGGTTTTCGGCAAGCCACACATCTGGGGAAGAGTTTAGAAAAAAAATATGCTGCATTGAAGTTTCACAGAAGCATGTAGTCTCCATTACCCTTAATGGAACTAATTTGGAAACAACCAGGACTATTCCTAGAACTAGCCTCTGAACTGAGAACTGAGCAATTGATGGAGAAGGGCTTTGGTTAGAGTGATGACCAAGAACCTCATGGTCACTCTCTAGTTGAGCTCCATGATCATATGTGGAGATAGGAGAAACCTACAGAAGGACAAACATCACTGCAACACTCCACCAATATGTGTTTTATGCTGGTGTGGCAAGATGCGGTCCTCTCCTCAGTAAAGACACATGAAAAAAACATTTGGAATTTGAAAAGGACTCTCAGACTCTGAGAAACGAGATCCTCTGGTTTGACGAACCTCAATTCCAAACATCATGTTTGAAGGAAACCAGCTCTGCTCATCACCTGCAGAGTACTATCCCAAAAGTAAAGTGTGCTGGTAGCAGCCTCGTGCCGTGGGACTGTTTTTCAGTGGCAGGGACTGAGGGACTTGTAAGAGTAGAAGAAAAGCTCAACGCACAATAGGCTATTGAGATAGCCTAAATGAAAACCCAGTCCAGAGCATTCAGAACCTCAGACTTGGCAGAAGGTTCCCCTTCCAACAGGACAATGACCCTGAACACACAGCAAGAGTGGCTTACAGACAACGCTGTGAATGTCCTTGAGTGGCCCAGCCACAGCCTGGGCTTGAATGCGATGAAGTATTTCTGGAGAAACCTGAAAATATGCATCTGCCCCATCCAACCTGACAGAGCTTGAGATGTAAAGAGAGAAGGAGAAGAATGGTAGATAAATGCCAAATCCTGATATGCAAAGCTTGTTATATCATACCCAAAAAGACTTGAGGCTGTGAAGGTGTTTCAACTAAGTACTGAGTTAAGGGTATGCAATGTACTTATTTCAGTGTTTTTATTTTTAATTAATTTAAAGTTGTGAAAATTCTGTTTTTGTTTTGTCATTAGGGTGTATGGAGTGTAGATTAATGTGGAAAAAAAGTAATTCAAAGCAGTTTAACATAAGGCTGCAACATAACACATCATACAAAAAACGAAGGGGGATGTTTTGGAAATGCCCAATACTAATCTGACTTCAACACTGACAATTCGAACAACCTCTAGTTGTCAATAATAAAATACAATACTACAGTTCCAATACAGTACTACAGTACCTTCGAGGTAATTCCCGTCCTGAATATATAATACAATATAATACTACAGTATCTCGAGGTAATTCCCTTCTCGAATACTTCTAATACATTTCCAATACATGAAGTTTAGAAACGAAGTTTATAAACCAAGTTCGGGAGGAGCATGTCAGATACTCAGCCTAATTAACACAGGTGGTACACAATCTAGGTAATCAACCCTTGGACATAAATACAGCTGTCTTACCTCCATCTAGTTGACGGTTAAGCAGCATCCCTCCACCACCCCTTCTCCACCAATATCACTAGAATTCTCATCACACGGGGGGGTACTCTGGGTTCGGGCCCTTCCCGAGCTCAGAGCCCTCCCCCAGGACAGCACGCCTACAATGTATTACCATACTCGCCAAATACGCATTACGTTTATCGTGCTAGTAGATGTAAGTGTGAAATCGTGAATTTGGGGTAATTCCCTTCCCGAAGTAAGGTGACGGCGTCCCATCAAGAAGCTACTATCACTACCTCAATCACACATGAGCACACAGGTCTTTAGCATCTATACACTCTCACCCCCCTTCTCAGCTGTATGCTGTTTCCTCAGCCCAAATCTATCACTGTCTTTGCAGTGGTCTTTTGAGCATAGATTCTTTAATATTTCTATTCCTCAGCTGCACAGCATATACAAGACACCACTCCCAAGTTAATCTTTGCAGGAATTAAAGTTTTATTCACAGCTGGGAGCTCACTGGTCACAACAACCAAGAGTGACTCTCTAAACAGAAAGATACATGTATATTTATACCTTGTAGTTGAGTAAAAATCAATATCACTCGTCTTCTTCACTGTAATTGGTTATACTGATCTGGTCATTGGTTTGTCATATGACTATTCTACTGTTTTAAGCACTTTTTGGGTAAATACAGATTATTTAGTCATAGCAGCTGTGTTAGAGCACGCTCACAAAATGGCGGTGACAGCGGAGCCCGTTCACAAAATGGTGGCCACAACAACACCCCGTCATGTCATTGCTGCCGCCTCAGAACCCATTAACATCGCGGCTGCTGCATCAGAGCCTGTGTATGTCTTGTATGATCAGCCAGAGTTCAGTCAAGTCTCAGTTGATCTTCGTGAGTCCAACCAAGTCAAAGTTGATCGTCATGAGTCAAGTCCAGTCACAGTTAATCTTCACGAGTCAAGTCATGTCTCATCTGATCGTCACAAGGCAAGTCACGTCTCCGCTGACCATCCAGAGTTTCTTCACGTCTCCACTGACCATCCAGAGAGTGGCGGCTGGCCAATAGACGGCGCTAGGGCACCTCCCTCCCTGAACCACACAAACATAAAATAATAATTATATAAATTATTTAAATGTATATTTGTACATTTAAGGATCTGCACGCCTCATGTCTCGTTCACCCTGTTACAGTTGGTAGCCTACTTTGCACCAGTTTCCCAGGAAGTGACGATTTAGCAAATTCTTTTAGAAAATCTGGCGTTCTGTACACCGTAGCCAGAGCAAGAGATAGGACAGATTTATTTTGCATATCTGACAGTGTAACATTAAGCATAAGTATTTTGAATGAGTTAAACCTGTATCCTGTTTTCTGAGTAACATTGACAATATCACTATATATTGTTGCGACCACTGAGCCTCGTCGACCAGTCTGACCAGGCTCATGCTTATAACAGTAGCTTGGTGGAGTAGATTAATTTAGACCAAAATAATCATTTGTTTTAAGCCAGGTTTCAGTCAGACAGAGTACATAAACTATTATCTGTGATCATTTCATATACAATAACTACTTTCATTTACAATAACTGAATTGTGTTTTTGGGTTACATGGTTACAATGAATAATGGATAATATCCTGGAAATTTACTAGTAGCCTATCTTTTCCATTTTTGTTACAGTGTACTAACTGATCAACAATCGCAAGTACAAGCTACTAACAAAGATGTTAGAGCTGCTGCTGAGTGGAACCTCACACCCATAAATATCATAAATCTAGACACATATAGTACATTTAAGATCCAGTTAAAGAAATGGCTCATTGATAATCAGAGCTGTCAACATTAGCTTACTACTAGACCTGCTTTCGCTGCCTGCTGGCTTCTTGCTTTGTGTATGTGTGGATGTGTTTATGTATTTGTCTGATTGTTGGTCTGTGTTGTTTCTATTGTATATCTTAGCTTAATAGTACTTTTTTCTAAATGTTTTGTAATTGTTATATTCTTATGTTAATATGTAATTTTACTCTCTTTTAGGGTGACTTTTACCATCTGTCTAGGGACTGCAGGTGAAAAATAGCCATTTGGCCAACTCTGGCATATTGACAGAAATGTTTATTAATATGCATTGTCCCTGTAATAAATAAATAAATAAAGTGTATCATAAATGAACAATTATTCAATTATTCACTTATGATTATTATTATTAAATTGAAGAATTGCAAATAGCAGCTAACTCGATTCAAGTGATGTGTTTACTGCTAGGCACTTATTAAAAGTTGCTAAAAGTTGCCAAATAAATTAAAAAAATTGCCACATTTGTTGCCGGGTGCTTTTGGAAGAAAAATTGCTAGGGTAGTCTGAAAAGTTTCTAAATTTAGCAACAAAATTGTTAAGTTTCCAACGTCGGTCACACTAACCATTCTACTTCCAAAATAATTTAGACTCCACTCATATGTGGCATCATTTACCAGAAATGACATCATTCAGGTGTTTTTAATAGTGGTTCAGAAAATGATTAGTATTATCATACTTTTTATTCATATGAGGCATATTATAGTTAGGGAAGGTACTGTCAACCTTAACCCTCAACCCTGTCACATAAAATTAAGATGGAAAATTATCATTTTTCAACATTTTATTTTAATCCATAAGTATATACAATGTACTTATTTTATTGTTGCCATACATCGAGGGGTGAGAACCAAAAGGGTGTAAGTGACATTTTCGGTGAAAAGGAGTTATATAAATCAAATGAAAGCTCTTAATGAGCTTTTTCTACTGGCAAAAGTACTGCTATCCACGAGTCAGTCCTGTCTCCCTGTGTTGTGTTTCCCCTCCTCTCCTGCCCATATTTGGTCAGTTCCTATTCCTGTCCCCGTTTAGGTTATTAGTTCCAGGTGTGTATTTTTCATTATCTAGTTTTCTCCCTGTTAATAAGCCCAGTGTGTCCTTGTCTTCTTGTCCACTGCATGTCATGTGTCAATGTAACAGTGTTCCTGAGTTGTCCCTTGCCTTTGGAATATCATTAAAGGCTGGATTATTGTTTTTGATCTCCACGTCTCCTCGTTCTGTGCTTGGTGCAACGTGACACCGTGAGTGTACAGTTTTTTTTTTAAACAAATTAAATTAGTAGAGAAAGCCAGATAAAAAAAAATTTTTGTTTTGTTTTTTTTTGGCTCTACTGTAAAGTTGGTGAAATGTCACTTACGCCTTTCGGGTTCTAGCAGTGGCCATTTTGAGAGAAAAACCTTAACCCCGTCACACCCAACCCCGTCACAAATATATCTATTTCGTATTGTTTCGGGGTTGTAAACTTGTGACAGGGTTGAGATATTTACTTCATTTATGAATACCTTTTAATTAAATATTTGAAAATAGTCATGTTTCAGTACTTACCAAAATCATGACAACTCATATTTTTGTTATAAATATAATTTTTTATGTAATATGTTTATTTTATTTTATTTTGTCAGTAGGGACATAAGCCCATATCAGTTATACAGTGGTATAACCTTCACTCGTGCCCCCTCAAAATGATGAGTGCGTGATGCCCCTTACACTACAATACAAAATTATTTGTCAAATAAATGAAACATGATGAAAAATACATTTTAGTTGAAATTGTTATAGATTACTTCTAGAGATTGCAGTGATGTGGTGGACAATGACTAAATTAATAATACTTAAAGTAGGTTAAGATGAATTTGAAAATTGTGCCCCCTAAAAGCACAAGCATGAATTAAATATAAATAACCTGCTTTTAAAAATAATGAATGACTATGAACAGTAACATTGAAGATCTTTTCACTGTCACTGCCTTTGATTATCACTAGTGTATATTCTCCAGAGTCTGTGGTTCTGGTGATTGTGATGGTCAGAGATCCAGTCTGATGATCCAGCTTCAGTCTGTCTCTGAATCTCTCAGTGTCATTATTACACCGAACATCTGTATAGATGAGATCTCCATTGATGTAAGGGATGCGAATGCCATTAAAATACCATTTAATCTTTTCTTGTTGGTTTATTTTATCCTCCGTGTGTAGAGTGACTGAATCTCCCTCCATCACGACACCGAGACTCCATCTGAACCAGCACCAGAGATACCTAGAAAACAATTAGGATTGTACATAATAAACACCATACAACAAAATCTTGATTAATAAATTGCATATATTTGCATTCCTACATAAAATGACCATTGCATACTTGCACCCCTAATGACTAATTAAAAAAAAAAGTGGAAAATGTATTTATTTATTTAAAATTAAAACATTTTAAAAAGCAACTTAATTAATAGCTTTATTTGGGCCAGGCTAAGAGCACTTAATTTTAACCAAATTAAACAATAACAACAAGCTTAGGCTTTGATCTTTTGTTTCAAGACCAAGATTAAAACCATCTTGCTCTGCATCTGCATGGATCTAATTATTCCAAACACTGTGTGATTTTTCACATTCCCCTTCTGCCTTTGTGTCTGCATGTACACTAAACATCGTCTCACATGTCTTGTAAATATAAGCTGATTATTGTTAATGGGAATTGTATTGGTTTTAATGGGAACTGTAATGGTGTCTACTGGTATGTGATGGATTCTATTGGTGGGATGTTAAATCCTATTGGAAAAGTGCCCAAAACACAACAAAAATGAATTTTGTAATGGTTTTATCAGTGGTGGACGAAGTACACAGATCGAGTACTTGAGTAAAAGTACAAATATGTATGATAAAATATTACTCCAGTAAAAGTACTGCTTTTTCAATTTTACTCGAGTGAAAATACAAAGTACTACATTTTTTTTATGTACTTAAATAAAAAAAGTACTGATAGATTTATTTAGCAATTTTATATAGACTACTTAATTATATTTTATATTTGCGCATATTTTTATAATCCTACTGCTCGAAATACCTGGGATTTTCCCAAAATAACCACTTGGAGTCAAGATATATATTTTAGTTGTTGATATGGAGTAATGTTCACTGTGAAGCTTACACTAGATGCACAAGAGAGAAAACCTGAGTTGACCATCTAATTTCCACCAGTAAGAAAAAAAGTGTTTTAAAGCTTGTAAATATAAGCACATAAATTTGATATAATATAAAAGTTTTGCATTATTTGTGTAGCTATCCCAAACAACAAATCGAGTACAGATTTTTGAATTAAGGCCAGATTATTAATATTTAGGCTACTACCTAGTTCTTGGACTGCAGGTATTTGACTGGATCTGGGTCTTGACCTCTGATTTGAGCAGGGAACAAACTACTCATTCTTTTTTATCGTTGAACTGAAGATATATAAATAAATAAACTTCTTTGTCCCCATGTTTCCTCTACATGTTCCCATCATATTAAACAGCACAGTCACTATTACAAGATTTTTTGCCATTAAATCATAGGAAGTCAGCCCACGCTTGCACACATTTCTAATCAGACATATATGATCACCATCAACCCAAATGAGCCTATTGTTTTGGGTATATTCAAGAAAAGCAATAGAAAAAGAAACGTTGTTTGCCGTTTGAAATATGAAAGGATTTTCCAATAAATAATTGATGGTTATTTCTTTTGTTCAGAGTTTGATTTTATGTTTGTTATTTTTTCAAACATTATTTTAATGGATTTGGTACTTTATTTCACTGTTCTGTGTGTAGGTGAAGTCAGACACTAAGGTTCACAAATTGCATGAAAGGATGTTTCTAAAAACAGGATAGGAAGAAGATGCCGCAATGGTCACTCTCCTGCACAAGCTTTTTGTCCTTCCAACAGATCCAAACACGTTTCTTAAGAAATCAAACCACAGCAGGTTTCAGTTTCAATCAGAAGCGGAACTATAAATAATATGAGTCAGAAGAACATTTATAACTATATCAAACGTGTGTGTGTGTGTGTGTGTGTGTGTGTGTGTGTGTGTGTGTGTGTGTGTGTGTGAATTAGGAGGGTCAAACGCTATCATGGGTGGATTCATATGAACAGCTTGAGTGTTTTTGACAGTCTTATTAGATCAGACATTTTTCTGAACAAACGAAGAAAATGTCTCACATGCTTGTTTTGTTCTGTTTGTGTTGGCAGGGTCTGATGTGTAAGTGGTGAATTATTACATTTGTAAGGCTTAATGTCAGTAACAGAAACGAAATTGTATTTACATTTATCTTCACAGTGTGCATCGGTTCACATTTAAACATTACAAAGCTGTCTTCAGGCTTTATAATACAAAAGAAGACCTAATCTGTTCCTATTCTTGTTTTTCAGGTGTTGCTGAAACAAATGAAATACAGCCAGTGTCTGTAATGGAGGGAGATTCTGTCATGCTAAACACGGATGTTACTGAAATACGGAACAATGATGATATTCTGTGGAAATTTGGAGCTCAAAAATCTCTCATAGCTAAAATCAATCGAGAGGCTGGGATCTCATCCACATTTGATGGTCCTGGTGAGATATTCAGAGACAGACTGAAACTGGACAATCAAACTGGATCTCTGACCATCACAGACATCACAACTCAACATGCTGGACTTTACGAAGTGAAGATAATTGCAGCTAAACTTTCATCAAAAGCATTCAATGTTTCTGTCTTTGGTGAGTAGAAATATTTTTCAGTTTTTCTCACATTTAGTGCACTATATAGAAATAGGGAGCGATTCAGAAAGTTTTGCATCAGTGAACCTCCGCAGAGCCGGTCCAGAGACAAGATATTAAGAGCGGATCGTATGCGCACACAAGACATATCGGACACATTTGAATTCTACACAGAATGCTGTATTTGAAAGCGCGATGGAGAGCATCAAACGGATAGACATCCACCCATATCCACTAGCATTAGGCTATGTTTTTCAAACTGTATTAATGTAAATAATCACGGTTCTTTTTTCTCTAATATTATCAGTTTTATATTATACCCATATGCCACTTTACCAGGCTGCAATGTAAACTAAACGCTATTGGTTATTTGTTTATTTTTAAAAAGGGGAATCCCACGCGGTATGTCCCGCGCTATCTTCCTGTTTCATTGGAAATTACTTCAACACACTCCTCATCACAATTATATTTTATTATAGCTTTGTTCCCCCCCCCAGAAGTCCACATCCATTGGTGTTATTCCACTGAAGCTGTGATCCGATTGGTCGTCTCTGCTCTGGTGGGCGTGGCTATTGTTGCTGTTCTGCTTTATGACATCAGATGCACAAGATGAGGAGACAAGAAACACATGCCATGGATGTAACAATATCATCATATGCTATGCCTAGCAAATTGGCTAATGCCTTAAGTTAAGTAAATCCAACAAATAATTTATTTTGAGCGTAGAAACAATTTATTATCCAGTTAAATGTTTTAGCAAGCATAAAACCATCACTTCATCAATTTAATTGAAACTATATTTGATCAAATTGAGTTGTAACTCAATTACAATTCATCCAATGAATTATTTTTTTGAGTGTAGGCTACTGATGTTAAAATCACAATGTAGCGGCTGGATTGCAACTATTACATATATAATTTGCCTATTTACATTGTCTATTTTGTATGTATATACCTAATTTATCTGTTGTATGTTTCTTTATTTGCTTATCATATTTTATATTTTACTGTGTCCAGCTGTTGTTTTGTGCACAGGCATGGCATGGCAAAACTTTATCTAGTAGGATTAACCCAATTTTTTTTGTAGTCTTCACTGAAGAAATTTAAGTTTATACAACAAGATTACAACAAGACTTTTGTTTTAAAACGAAAATGCACTAGTGTAAACTAATGCATAATAGTGTAAAAGGTATTGCTGTTTTTCTTATAAGCAATACTGCATTTTTTGTTACACATAGAGTCCATAGCTAGGTGTACATTACATGATTTTAATGCATGCGGTGGAGTTTTCTGACCCTCCAGAGACTGCATTGCATCAGCTAAAAGGTCCATAACGGTAAGACAGACATTGTTAAAGTAATCCATGTGACTCCAGTCGTTTTACCTCAGTTTTAAGAAGAGACGCGAGTGCTTTGTTTGTGTAAAAAAAAAAAAAAATACAAAAATAATAATCATCATTACCATGTGTTCTTGTGGCTCAGTGGTAAAGCATTGTGTTAGCAGCGCAAAGGTTGTAGGTCCAATTCCCAGGAAACGCATGTACTGACAAAACATTTATAACCTGAAAGCACTGTAAGTCGCTTTGGATAAAAGCATCTGCTAAATGCATAAATGTTACCACAGGCCATACAGTTCTTAGACAAAATGGCGGAAGACAACCGTTTCAAAGGTAAGATTGGTTAATGAAATGTTTAAGGCGGGGCTTAACAACCCTTAGTATACTTCAAGCTTATTTTATTAAGTATTCTTAAGTAAAGTTCAAGTATATTTATAACCCTTAAATGCATGAATGTTTCACCAATCATTATTACATAATCGGGTCTTTAGTGACCTGAACCTTTAAATCCAGCACGGATGGATCTCTAACTGCTGCAATAGCAAAAAACTCTCTTGATATTTTAAGAACAATTACAGAAGAATAAAATAAAGTACATTTTGTTACCTTTTGAAACTTAAAAGGGTTCAATATGAGCAGATGATTTTTATCATCATCGTTTTCAATGACTTCATATTCAATATTTTGACCACTGGCAGCTTATTTATCACATCCAGCATCAAATGACAGTGACATTTATATTTAATTGCGTATAGTAATTGCTCTGCAGTAGAGCTATTCAAACCAGTTCAATTTGTACTGATGATATTCGTTTGTTTTATGCCGGCGGTAATTATGAGTGAAACATCATGTCATCATTGTGTATCAAACAGTGCCACCTCGAGGAAAGAATAATAAGCATTGCACGTATTGAGTCATTACATCATATGTAAATATAGTTACATACCTCTGGTCTCTATACACTTTTTTACAAAAAATAATCAGAAAACAGGCATTCTTTTATATATTTTTTTCTTGTTATATTATTTATAATGAATAGATTGAGTAATACTAAGAAAGCTAATGTCTAACTTTAAAAAATGAAGCAGGGAGAGGGTAGAGAATGATGTACCGGGTTGCTAAAGACCCGAGGTATGCATTTTAAGGGTTAAGTACTTTATGTAGTAAGTATATACAGATATCAGTGTACTAGTAGTATACTTGTAAGTGTCCTATTTCAATACTCATTGGGACTAAATGGCCCACTTTCTAGTATATAAAAGTATACTTTAAGTAAAACAGTCGTAAACTTTGAGTACACAACTAGTTTACATCAATGTTTTAGCTTGTAGTGCAACTATACTAAAAGTGAACTTATATACTGATAGTTTACTAAATAAATACTTGTAGAAACATTTTAGCACACTTTGAAGTATAGTCTCAGTAAAGTACTAGTTTAGTAGTTTTTACTGCAAGTATACACGTACGTTTTCTATAAGTGAACTTTACATCGTACTTTACTATATCCCTATTAGGTATTAATTTGTAGATATTTTGTTATATGAATATCTGAATATACAAAACATCAAAAGAAAGAACAGAGTATCTGCTTGTAAACAAAACATTTTATTCTAGCTTCATGCATTCTTCTTTTAAACACTTGAATGTGGGTAAGTCTCATAAATAAAGAAATAAACAACATTTTGAACAAAAAGCTGAAAAAGACTATGAAGTGGATTCAGAATAATAATAGATGAAGTCAATCAACACCTCAAAGCTGGACCGTCATTATTACCTCTTCTTCAGTCGACATTGTATTCATAACGTTACACAGTTTTGATGCTGTTTTATGTCTGATGATCATATTAGATTACTCGTGGAAACATCTGTTGTTTTGGTTTCTTCTTCACTTGTGTTGTTTTGTAAATTCTGTACAGTAGATGTGTATAAACGCCTCTACCGTATAACAATGAAAACATTCAGGGAGCACAAGTATAGCTCAAATATATTGAGACTTTTCCTAAGTATGTCAAGTATACTTAAATGTCATTTTAAGTATATGTCTGAGAAGTACATCAAAAGTAGACTATAAGTATACTTTCCTATTTTTTGTTTAAAAGAAGTATACTAATAGCACACTTGAATAAACCACTTTCTCGCAAGGGAAAGGTGTATTTGCATGCACATTTTAGATATCTATAAAGGAATTTGGACTAGTCACATTGTTAATTCCAGATATCTACATTGAAATTCCTCCTAGTCACAACGCTAAATGCAGATATCTCCAAAGAAAGATCTTTCTGGTCAAAAAATCTGATTGATATATCCATAATTATATTGGAGATATGTTTAAATGAGTTTGACTAGGAGGAATTCCAGTTCAAGATATCTTTGATTAAGTTTTGCTTAGTTATAAATAAAATCCAAGATATCTACTCTTGTAGGCTAATTTGAATAGCTTCAAATATCTAATAATGTATTTTTGATATCTTTAAAAATTACGAATTAAAGATATCTTAAATTTGATTATGACTAGTCAAACACCAGTAATAGATATCTTGATTTACAATTTTTACTAGTGGTAATTCAGTTAGAGATATTTCTAGTTTAATTATCACTAGTAAAATAGTAATTTGAGATATCTCTAATTAGAATCATGTCTGGTATAAAATCAGTTTTAGATATCTTTAATAACAATTTCTACTAGTCAAAACTCATTAGTAGATATCAGAAAATGTTTTCCAATAGAAGCCAAAAATTATTTTTAATGGGAAGACCAAAATATACTTTGTGGTCAACAAACACTTATGTAAAAAACAAAGCAACCCCCATCAAATTACCACTATCACCAGTAGATAGAAGCTGATGAGCACTTATTTGCTTATTAATAATTAATTTCTACTTCTTGCTTGCTTGAAATGATACATTTCACTATTATATCAAATCATCAAGAAATAAAAATTAATCAAAGTTTTGCCCTTTTTTGTGTATGAAGTAAGAAAAGTCACAAAATGCCTTGAAAAACAAACTTTTCATTTTGCGCCTGAATCACACATCAAGTGTTCCTTTTATAATCACTGTAGTTATTGGTCAGTTACGCATAATATTATAGACTGAAGGGCCGGTGTCCTGCAGACTTTAGCTCCAACCCTAATCAAACACACCTGAATGAGAGTTTCAAGTATAAGAGCTTGATGAGCTGCTTCAGGTGAGTTTGATTAGGTTTGGAGCTAAACTCTGCAGGACATCGATCCTCCAGGACCAAGTTAGGTGTCCCCTGCTATAGAACAATAACGGTACATTTAATTAATTTTGTATGCTTCTCAACTGAAACTTAGTGCTTTACAGTCAAATGTGCATTGCCAAAAAATAAACATTATTAGTATCGGCACATATTAATGCAAAACAATAGTATTTTATGAGTAAATTATCTTTATTTTTAATACACTCACACTCCACCCCCCAGCGCTACCAAATCTGCTTCTGGCACCACATCTATAGAACTTGTGCCACTGCTCTCACGTGCAAGTCTGGAGCCCTGGTGTTAGTATCTTACCACCAGCACAGCAACAGTTTGCACCAACCACAAATCATAGTAACAGCTGCAGCCACCACCAAAACAATAACAACAGCAGCACCTATTCCTGCTATACCAAATGAAGACAGACCCGAATCTGGAACAGATAGTGACAGACAGTCATTAGTGTAAGTGAATCTGTCAGTCTGAGATATAAGACTGAATACTTTGACAATTTCTACTTGGCTAAAACATAGTAAATATGAATCAGATTCTATTTAAAGAGAATCACAAAACAGCAAGGAGAGCATTGTAATTTCAGTAATTATGATGTTCTCACTGACAGTGTTTCTTCTTTATTACTGTATATGCTACAGCATGTGTTTGATGGGAACACAGGACTGATTTAAATATTAACATTACAAGACATGATACAGATTTAATAGACTCGAGTAACTCACCATCTGTGATTGGCCTAGCTGTGACATTATTCAGTCTGTCTTTGAATTCTCCATCAGCACCACCATATGCAGAGAAACGTCCTTCAGAGAAGTTAGCTATGTCTCCAAACGTTCTTTCTTCATCCATTTTGTCAGTATCAGTGCGTAGAGTGACAGAATCTCCCTCTATAACTAATACAGTCTTTATTTCACCTGTATCAACACGTGAAAAACACTGAGGAACAGCTACTCAGACATTATTCAAAAGCAGAAGGATTTTAATACTGTCATTAACTTCAACTATCAAATCTCAAAGTGTTGTGTATAAAGCTCATTTAAATCTCAGCTGAAGATTCAATTCTACTGGTCAAAAGGTACATTTCAGGTCTAACAGGACATTTGTAATGTAATATTATTTTTGCAATATTATTGTAATATTATCTGCTTCCACCATCCATTCCTCCTACCACCAGAGGGAGCACCTCCAGAGAACTGAATACCGCCAGTTCTTCGTGCTTCTCCTCCTGTTCCTACCTGCTATACGCCATGTTGTTTGGGCATCATGTTGTGAAGTATTGCCAGTTTACCCAGTCCTACCGAGCCGTTCTGACTCTTTGTTTGCTACTTTACTGATTTTCTGTCTACTCTTGACTACGGACTTGGATTACAGACTTTTTTATTGCTATAATACTCAGCATAATGCTCTAGAGTTTGACAAAAACACAGCTACTAAACTAACAGCCCAACAAATGTATTGTTTCTTTGCCTTAAACATTTAATTCAGTGCAAACGTGTTAATTTTCATCTAAACTACGCACACAGTGCTGCTGATTTAAATAAATAAATTCATTATTACTTTGAGTTACTCACCGACAGTCACACTGAATGACTTGTGAATGGTGTGTTTGCTGCTGATCTCAACCTCATAATGTCCAGAGTGATTGGTTTCTGTCGTATTAATTGTCAGAGATCCAGTCTGATTGTTCAGCGTCAGTCTGTCTCTGAATATCCCATCAGGACCATCCGATGTGTTGAAGATTCCAGCCGTTCTATTGATTTCAGCTACAGGAGATGTCTGCTGTCCAAACCTCCACCGTATCACATCATATCTCTGTATCTCAGGAACATCAGTGTGTAGAGTGACTGAATCTCCTCCATCACCGACACTGGATTCACTCCAGTATCTCTCACACCTGAAGAACAAACACAAACAGTTTCTCTGTCAGTCATCACTTTATAACACTGTCACTAAACAGATTTAACAGAGATCACTGAGTCTTGTCTAGTAAAGATCATGCCGGCAGTATGATCTTAATTTATTCAATGGTTTTTATCTAGTCGAAAGCAGGTGGAGTGAATTTCACACATCATTTCACAAACACACATATACTAACATTCAAAATGTTCATTAAGACATTTCATTAAAAATTTGAAATACCCTTTAGAAAAAAAGCCCCCTTTCAGTTAATAAAGCTTAATTTGAGTAATAGAAATAATAGAATTATGCACACAATCATTCACCAGCTTTTTGTTCCAATTATTGGTTCCAAATAAACATGCGTGTTTAACTTTTCTGTTTGAGAGTCCCTGGGATATTTTGGCTTTATTATTATTTAAAAGTCTGGCATTATAAATAAAGTCTTGTTTTCTTCCTGTTAATTATTAAGATTTTTGTTTGCACAATAAACTGCATACAATCATACAACTGTCATAATTTGAGCTAGCCTCTTTGTCTGGGTTGCTTTGTTTCCGACAAAACTTCTGTCAAATCATACTGACAAAAACAAATGTATAGCCTGAATGTAAGTCGCTTTGGATAAAAGCATCTGCTAAATGTAAATGTAAATGTTTCATTGAGGAATTTTTAACAGGCTTCTTGCATCAGTTTCTAAAAACTGTTAGATTATTTGGAAACCTGCTTTTTCCCAATCGTAAATTATATTACATTTTATTATAATTCTGCAGAGTCCAGGACTGAGCCAATGAAATTATCAGTTTTGAAAACATTCAATTCTAGATGACCTCTAGACCAATCCATGTCTAGATTCATCCCAACAACACAAAATGCAAATAATCTCACAGCTGTTTTGAGAGAAATCATTAATTCACTCATAAATGAAGCATTTACTATACAAACAAAATACCTTCATTTAACACATATTTGTTGTTTGTTTGTTTGTCCAATTTGTGAATGTACTGATGTAAACATTTGACCACAGAACTGAAAGAAAATCAGACCAATCTTTGTTTTCTTAGAATAAAGGAGTATTAAATATAAAACGGTCTGATTCAATCCTTGGTAAATGTTTGCTGATAAACTATACATGACAGTTTTCCAGAAACATTTTGCATTTTGCTTGCAGAGAATTTAAATGGTTTACAGTAAAATAAAATGAAAGTTACAGTTATTAAATTAAAATCTGAAACACTCACATATGACACTGAATGTCTTCTCTGAGGTCATTCTGGGGCTGAAGATCACATACTTATAAAGTCCAGAGTCTGTGCTCCTGATGTCTGTGATCTTGAGATCTCCGGTCTGATTGTCCAGCTGCAGTCTGTCTGTGAATCTCACATCATCATACGTAACATTGTTCTCAATCACTCGAGCTATGCGTGTGTCATTAAACCTCCACTCAATCTCTTCATCTTTCAGTATTTCAGGAACACCAGTGACAGAATCTCCCTCCTTCACTGACACTGACTCAGCAAACAGACCTGATGAACAAACAGAAACAGTCAGAGATGAAACTTACACACTCAAAAATGTTTTGCTCGTGATCAGTGGCACTTAAAAACCTCTTGCGAGTCATTAAACCTGAGTTTGCATTAATAAAAGCATGAATCAAAGGTCTATTTATAATTATCATTTATACATAAACATTTAATGACCTGAATCATGAATTCTATTTATCCAGATTCATAAACATGAAGAAACAGTCTTTATTATAATCTCCTATATATTATATACGTATATAATAGTTATTTATTTATTTATTTAGTCATTTTGCAGACACTTTTATCCAAAGTGACTTACAAATGAGGACATTATAGAAGCAATCAAAACCAACAAAAGAGCAACAACATGCAAGTGCTATTACAAGTCCTGGTTAGCCTAACGCAGTACACGTAGGAAGGTTTTTTTAAAAAAGAAAACAAGTTTATAGAATATAGAAAAAGAAATCTAGTGTTAGTTTTACAAGAAAAGCTAGCAGTTAGAGAATAAATATGCAATTGATAGAGGGTCCAAATGTTTGTGTGTTTTTTTAAATAAAAAGAAGACAGATTAGATAAAATAGAATTAGAATAGAGAGTGCAAGAGTTCGAGGGTCAAATAAAGATGGAAGAGATGTGTTTTTAGCCGTTTCTTGAAGATGGTAAGGATTCAGCTGCTGGGATTGAGTTCGAGGTCATTTCACCAGATGGGAACAGTTAATGAAAAAGTCTGTGAAAGTGATTTTGTGTCTCTTTGGGATGGTACAGTAATGCGTCGTTCACTTGCAGAACGCAAGCTTCTAGAGGACATATAAGTCTGAAGTAATGAATTTAGGTAAAGGGGTGCAGAGCCAGAGGTGGTTCTGTAGGCAAACATTAATGCCTTGAATTTAATGCGAGCAGCTATTGGTAGCCAGTGCAAATTGATGAACAGAGGTGTGATGTGCGTTCTTTTCGGCTCATTAAAGATTAATCTTGCAGCAGCGTTTTGGATTAATTGTAGAGGTTTGATGGAACTGGCTGGAAGACCTGCCAAAAGAGCATTGCAATAGTGGTCTGCACGGGCTCAAAACTGAAGCCCGAACCCGGCCCGTACATGAGATCGTCTGACCCGACCCGACCCGACCCGAACCCGCGGGTCCCGAAATACTTTCAGTAGCAGACCTCTACATTGCAATAGTCCAGTCTGGACAGAACAAGAGCCTGAACAAGGAGTTGTGTTGCATGTTCTGAGAGAAAGGGCCTGATCTTCTTGATATTATATAACGCAAATCTACAGGACCGGGCAGTTTTAATAATGTGGTCTGAGAAATTCAGCTTATCATCAATCACAACTCCAAGGTTTCTGGCTTTAATTTATCTTTGGGTTTTATCTCAAACAAACACAATAAACAATATAATTGAATTAACTCAGCAAACTATGAATATTCATGTTCAACATGTTTTGATTCAATAAGCTGGTGAATTGGTGATAGGTGAGGGGATTGTAAATGGGTGTAAAAGGGACATCTCAGTCTTTGCCAGGAAAGCTGGATCATGGCTCATTACTTTGTGCCAAATTTCATGACAGGATTGCATTTCTCAAGGAAAAAGTTGCAAAGAATTCAGGTCTTTTACCATCTACCATGCATATTGTGAAAATATTAATTTACACCCTTGGTGGATTATGATTTCTGTTATGCTTACCCCTGGCTTAATATTATAATTGAAAACGTGTTTTGATTGATCTAATTTCTGTATTTTAATAAATGCTGCATTCATAATTTGATTAAAATGATTTCAGGGCTCCAGGTCATTACACAAAAACATCTGCAGCGTTTTCATTGGAAAGACAGTTTTACAGGTTTATAAAAAAATCTGAGAATTACCATTATTGAACGTTTTGTATTAAGTTATTTTTAGGTTATTTTAAACACAGCCACCCTGCAACGTTCTGGGAACCTTATTTTATGAATGCAGAAGAAAACAAACACTTACCGATTGTGAATAAGGGGAACAGAACGAGTATAAGTGCTCTCTTCATATTGATGAGTGAATATAGATGATCTCTGAGTGTTCGTCAGCGAGTCTTGTCAAATATAAGATATATGACACGAGTCGTGCCATGATATAGTATTTCTGGTCCAGGGTGAGGCTCAGAGAAACGGATAACTGATGAACAATAGTTGTTAAAATCCTGACTTCTGCGTTCTCTGAGTGTTTGTCATCCGTTTATTTTAGCCTCACCCTTAACCAGAAATATATGACACGAGAGTCTCATAATATAGCCTAAATATTTATGATTCAGGGTGCATCTAATCTAATGACCCAGAGAAGTTATTATCCCGTTTAGAAATCATATATATCATTTAATGTGACGTTATAACAAGAGTATCTTTCAGTCGTTACATACTTTTCCTCGTGATTCTGTTCTCTTTCTCTCTCTCTCTCTACATTCCGCTATCAGTGATGAACTGGCGGCCCGCCG
Organism: Gymnocypris eckloni scoliostomus; assembly: GCA_027564155.1. Lineage (NCBI taxonomy): Eukaryota > Metazoa > Chordata > Actinopteri > Cypriniformes > Cyprinidae > Gymnocypris > Gymnocypris eckloni. Next base: position 12,510,203 of record CM050418.1, on the reverse strand, counting down.
GCGGCTTGACACATCACCAGCAAGCCGACCAATCTAACCATGCTGTCGATCTGTTGCCGTCGGGTCACCAGTGGTCCTGTGTTTCTACCAGTGTCGGGAAGGTTACTTGTAAAAGGTTACAGATTACAAGTTACCCTATTTAAAATGCATTAAGTAACTATTTGAATTACTTTATTAAAGTAATGTAACTGATTACTTTTAAATAGGGTACAACGGGGCTAAAGGCACAAATGTGCTTTTCACTGCACCCAAAATGTATGATTTCTGAAAACATATACACGTGTGTGTATTGAACATTTATGGAGCAACAAATTGTGTGAGAAAATAAATCATATACATCTTATAAATGTACGAGGTTGCAAGGGGGGTCTTTTAGGATCACCAGCATGGGCAAAAGACATAGTATTTATATAAATACTTATATATATATATATAATAATGTCTAAAGTTAATACTTGTTCAAAACAATTACTTTAGCAGATGTTGTACCATTTTGTACTTATTTTGATAAATAAAATAATTAACTTTTGTTACTGTTATTAAAATGTTACTCTAAAAATATATTTTAAAATACAGAAACAAAATAATTTAAAAAGTAAAGATTCTGAAAGCACTGAAGGAAATCCCATAATAATTTAATATAGATTTATTTTACAGTAACAACAAATTATATTTTATTAGAATATATGATATGATTAATTAATATTGTGTTTTTAAATATGATGGTTTCTTTCTAAACATGGTGATTATCTCTAAGATGGACACCCAACATGATATATGATTTTTAGATCTTCTTACTTTTGTCTCAAAACATATTTAATCATTGTAGCGATTCTGAAGCTGCAACATTTTAAAAACATCAAATATTAGATCAAGTAAGCACAGAATCAGCTTTGTGCTGCGTCAAGAATCAGCCAAATAATATCACAGGCGCCTTTAGCCCCGTGCACCATTGATTACTTTTATACATTTCTAACAAATGTTTTCAACTGTTAATCATTTTCACAAATTTAAACCAGGCAGGGTCAACCTAATGATAATATTAATACATATTTTATATAATATTTTTATAAAAATAGCCCTTTTAGATATACCCAGAATTTGTTTTTATTATTTATTTGTTTTTTGAATAATTAGTGTTACATTTAAACAGAAAACTGTATTTATTTTACGCACATGTGCCAAGACATGTACATTTGCCTAAATTAATAAGAAATGTAAGTCTAGTGTGAACAAGAAAGTAGGCTAATTCTTCAGAAGTCTGAACTTCCTGTTTAAAGGGAGAACATGTTTTGAGAATTAAACCAAAGTAGCCTAATTAAGAAACTGTCAAATGCACCAAAGAAACAGAAATCATACTGGGGGAAGAAGAAGACACAAGATTGTATTACTTTTGTCTACTGCTTTCCACGAGTAAAAACAATATACATGTAAATAATAATGAATACATAACCTGAATTATATGAAATCAATCATGTTTAATTGTATAGCACTTTCACAAGTTCAACCCATCTTTAGTGTTTGGATGTCTTTAATAACGTGTTGTACAGTAGATCTCACACAGCAGCAGTTATTGCTTAAACCTAGAAGGAAGTTATTGTTCTGCAAACCGATGGACATTTAGAAAGTTTTCCCCCATAAGTATCCTACATAGAAGACAGCAATTATCATATAAAAAGAATAATTATCCAATAATTATCTTATACAAATAATGATCCTATATCCACCTTATTTTTCCCGTAAGAGTTGGGCGCAGCCGTTTGTAAATTGTAAGGGTCTGGCTTCCGGTTTCATTGCGTCCAGCTAATTCTAGCAGTACAAAAAAAGCTAATTTCGCTACTTGATATTGCAAATTGGTGTGTCTTATCATGTTATTTTAATGTATTATCTTAATTATGAACACACTGGTTTGTAGTGCAGAGTTTTACCATTTAAAGCACGCTTCTTCTTGTACGTTATTTCCCTATAGCGGCTAATGATCCAGAAGTCTCGCCCAAAGGTTTACTTCCTCGTTGAAGAATAAGGTGGATACAAATATTATTATGCTAAGATTATCCTATACAAATAAAAGCACAAACCCATACACACCCCGAATACGTCTTTTCCTGTAAATCAGAGCTATTCCCAGCACTGTCTTTCTGTTTCACCCAAGGTGACATGAAGATATACAAAAAGGGAAGAGTTGGGTTAGTTTGGGTTGTCCTCTTGTTTGGTTTATGTTAATAAGAACACAAAACGTTTTTCAAAATAGGTGAAAATCTTTATAAAGTTGTGATTCACTTGAATGATTTTAAATTATTTGTTTTACGGCAGGCAATTGCCTAGGGCTCATTTTGAGGGGGACCCCCGAGGGCCGATCATTTATACCAGGATCTTCAAATCCAGCCCGATCTCACGGCATTTCGAGATCCACTTTCCTGCAGAGTTTAGCTCTAACCCTGATTAAACTCACCTGCCTGTGGTTTTCTAATGATGCTGAAGACACTGATTAGCATGCTCAGGTGTGTTTGATTTGGGTTACAGCTAAACTCTACAGGGAAGTGGATCTCGCGAGCCAGATTTGAGAATCCAGCTCAAATAGCCCACTTTGTGGGCATACGCTATACAGTATCTCAGGCTCGTCAACCTCTGGCTGGATAGACACATTTACAAAAGATGTAGGCCTAAGATGTAAGGCACATGATGATAACTTTTGACATGAGTTTGAGTCGCCTTTTGAACTCATTCTTCTCCTTTTCCCATCAAATATCAGATTTGAAAGCTGTTTTTTTCAATAAAAATGAAGGAAATATTTGAAAAGTGGAAATAAAATGCCTCTCGAGTATTACAATAACAAAGAGTTTATCAGTAGGGTTATGGGTGGGTGCATGGAGTGCTTCACTGTCCCAATATGCATTTAATATTTAATGAAAATGGTAATTTACACTCAAGTTATTATTGCATACTGTTTTATAATATTGAGGTGCAGATATCTGCCACTCTTTGCATTAAGTATACCACAAATTATCACAAAATCTATTTGGATTAACTTAAATTTGTACATATGTTTAACAAAATATCCAAATAAATACAAATCTAAATTGTAAATATTAACCAATTTCTTCACCTTCAGAATGGGATACTGTGTTAAATGTCACTGAATTACTGTTTGAAAAATGAAGCTTTTTACACTTTTGAGAGTCAAACATAAAAAAAGGTTATTACATCACAATGTGGAATCTTCGACACTTATTTACATAATTTCCACTTTTAGCATTGCATAGAAATTTGAGCAAGGATTTACAACAGAAATGTGACATCAATGTCACGAGAGTGGTTGGAATACTCCGTGGGAGCAGATGCTGTCGTCATCGGATTGGTTCAATTATACAGGATTTCCGGGAAACATGTGTCACGTTCTTTAACGTTCCTCCTGAAAACAAAGATGCCGTGACGACGAGCGCTTATCAGGATCAACTAAATGCTGGATTTCCAAAAGTATGTGAAATATAAAAAATGTGTGGCACAGAATCTTTAAAATACATCCGAGAGTTTCACACACACCGGTCTGTTATTGTGATGACATTTCCACGCCCTTAAACGTGAGGCTGAACGAAACGAACTGTGATTGGTTGTTTGACATGTCGGTCAAACCGCCTCATGTGTGGGCCTTGGCCAATGAAAGCTGCCATGGATTCCAGACCTTCAACCGTCAGTCTAAGGTCTGGCCATGATGAGACTTATTTGTTTATAATTCCATTTTATTTTAAAGAAATGTTTGAGCAAGTTCTGATGTGCATCGGGCCAGTGCAAAATCAAAATAATATTTTTTATTTTTACAATTGTGACATAATAATTGGAATCACTTTGTTTTATAGGCAAAATTTAATTATAACTATGCTAAACACCCACTGAAATGCATAATATGTGCCCCCCCCCCCTGAATTCTGCTGAATGTATTAACAAACACACAACAGACTTAATCAGATAAACATTTTTATTTTTACTATATAACAATATTTTTTACAAACAATATATTTTACTATATGTAAACTATTATAACACTATGTAAACTAAATAATAAAAGCACATATGTATTACATAACTTGAGATTATTTCAGCAAAAGTTTATAGGCCCGGTTTCACAGACAGGGTTTAGACTAAACCAGGATTAGGCCAGTGTTCAATTAGGAAATGTAAGTCATTTTTATTAACATGCCTTAGTAAAAACATTACAGGTGTGCATCTTGAGACAAATCAAAGGCACTGATATATTTTAAGATCAGTCGGTGCAAGTTTCTTTCAGTTAAAACAGCTCAGAATTACACTTTAGTCTGGGACTAGGTTTAAGCCTTGTCTGTGAAACCAGGGGAAAAGTATAACATCATGCATTACCATAAATCAGTCAAACTGGCTCTTAGTACAAAAGAACATAATATCATCTGTGCAATATCAGCATCAGCACAAACAGCAAACTGTTATATCAACTTCATCATAAATCAAAGCATGTTTATCTATTTATATCAAAGCAAATTAAAGTATTTACTGATTAGTTTCATAAAACAATGGGTTGACTTCAGATACTCTTTATGTGTTTATTGTTATAGTGACTATAAAATACTGCTGTTTCATTTCAGCGGGTTAAGACAGTTCACTTAATTACCTGTCTGGTCATCTACTTTCCCATCTGTGAGGAAACACAGAAATAAAACACAGATTAAGAGCTCCTGCTTTAGCAAATGATTCAATAAAATCATTAAAATCAGCATCTGAACAGTCAGCATATGATAATTATATTATAGATAACTGACATAAAATAATTAATAATAATAATACAAATCTAGGCTACTCACCCTTAACCTTATACTGTAATTTCTTCAAACCACTTTTGTTTTTGATCTCCACGTCATAATCCCCAAACTGACTAAATGAACCACATCCTTATAGTTTCTTAGCCTTAATTCAGTGCAAATAAGAGTTCATCTAAACTATTCACACAGTGCTGATCTAAATAAGTTCATTATTAGATTGAGAGACGTGATAAACTCACCGCTGACACTCAAAGTGCATGACTTGTGTATGGTGTGTTTGCCGCTGCTGCTGATCTCTAGTTGATAAAGTCCAGAGTCTGTGGTTCTGGTGTTTGTGATGGTCAGAGATCCAGTCTGATGATCCAGCTCCAGTCTGTTTCTGAATCTCTCATCAGGACCATTATATACAGAGATGGTTCCAGATTTTCTATCGATTTCCGCTACAGGAGAATGGTGATGTTCAAACTTCCACTGTATGACTTCATCTGTCTGTATTTCAGTAACATCGGTGTGTAGAGTGACTGAATCTCCTTCCATCACTGACACTGACTTCATATGTGACACAACTGGAGAAGAAACATGAACAGATATTAAGACGTACAGTAGCATCTTGCCTATTTTTCAATTCAATTTCAGAGTAATTATGTTACTTAGCACTCCTTGAAAATGTAAATATGTTTATACATTAAAATGCATTAAATACCCACCACTGACACTGAATGTCTTCTTAATGGTGTCGATGATGTTGGATACTTCATAATCTCCTGCGTCTGTGTTTCTGAAGTTTGTGATGGTGAGATCTCCAGTCTGACCGTTCAGCTTCATTCTGTCTCTGAATTTCCCATCAAGAGCATCCTCATACACCGTGGGGTTATTGTTATTTCTTACTCTAGCTATGAGACTGTCTCTAAACCTCCAATCTATCACATCGTCTTCCTTTATTTCAGAAAGCTCAGGGAACAGAGTGACAGAATCTCCCTCCTTCACTGACACTGACTTCATTTTATCTGTCACAACAAAAAACAGATACATCAGACATTACCCAAAGCTACACTACATACATACATTTTGGTCCTCTAGCTACGAGAGTAACAATATGTCAATGCATTTGTAAAATACTAAATTTTACTACACAACTCAAAATGGCCAACATGGTAAAACTGGATATCGTTCTACTCTACATGTGAAGCTAAAGAGACCAGCCTCGTGATTTATTTAGAAGTGAGGAGCGAAGATGGCCATGTCTCCTGACCAGTAGGTGGCACTGTGCCAAAGCTGTGAAAGTACTCCCAGGTGGTGCTTGCCATAAAGGTATCAAGTTTCATCCCAACAGGTAATATATATATAGATGCTTTTCATTAGTGAATAATTGTATTATTATACATCTTATAACATTCACGTTTACTGGTGTTGGGGAACTAATGAACTGAACCAAATGATTCAAAGGCCACCATTCATTTAATTTCCCAAATGATGTATGAAATGATGTGTAGAGATAAAATCATAACATTGCTTCTGTGTAAAGCTTTGAGAATCTTAGAAAAGGTGAACTAAATGAACCACATCCTTATAGTTTCTTAGCCTTAATTCAGTGCTAATAAGAGTTCATCTAAACTATTCACACAGTGCTGATCTAAATAAGTTCATTATTAGATTGAGAGACGTGATAAACTCACCGCTGACACTCAAAGTGCATGACTTGTGTATGGTGTGTTTGCCGCTGCTGCTGATCTCTAGTTGATAAAGTCCAGAGTCTGTGGTTCTGGTGTTTGTGATGGTCAGAGATCCAGTCTGATGATCCAGCTTCAGTCTGTCTTTGAATCTCTCATCAGGACCATCATATACAGAGATGGTTCCAGTTTTTCTATTGATTTCAGCTACAGGAGAATGGTGATGTTCAAACTTCCACTGTATGACTTCATCTGTCTGTATTTCAGTAACATCGGTGTTTAGAGTGACTGAATCTCCTTCCATCACTGACACTGACTTCACATCACCTGCAGGCACAACTGGAGAAGAAACATGAACAGATATTAAGACGTACAGTAGCATCTTGCCTATTTTTCAATTCAATTTCAGAGTAATTGTGTTACTTAGCACTCCTTGAAAATGTAATATGCTAATTATACATTAAAATGCATTAGACACTCACCAGCAGTGACACTGAATGTCTTCTTAATGGTGTTGATGCTGTTTGATACTTCATAATCTCCTGCGTCTGTGTTTCTGAAGTTTGTGATGGTGAGATCTCCAGTCTGACCGTTCACCGTTCAGCTAACAAATTAGGATTTCCAGATTTTACAAAGTGAAACAATGTTTTTGAAGAAATAAACCTTACCTTCTGTAAACAAGGAGATTAGAACGTATAATAAAATGTTCTTCATACTGCTGCAAACGTCAATACGATCTGTTTCCGAAGATGATCGCTGTTTGTGATGATCTGCACAACTGTTTCTGGGTGTGTCAGAGTCGATAGGCCTGGTCACTAAAAAAAACGAAAACGATCGACAGAGACTAAAAACAATATACTGGAGAATTGTATCACTAATTACGGGTCTTTATCGTACTGTAGATAAAGAAAAATAAGGGTATAAAATTGTACCTTTTTGGGTACAACAGCTTGTCCCCTTATTTTTCTGTGTGTATGGTTAAGGGCAGTGTCTGCTCATCTCAAATAGGCTATTGTTCGAGTCTTTCATCTGATAGATTTGTAAAGGGAACGGTACAGCACATGCAGACTATAACTGTACAATATTTACTGTTTGCTCATACTATACAACTTTTACTGATTGTGGTGATAGGCTCTCGTTTCCTGACGTTTACACCTATTATGATCGAGCCTTATTAAGTGGCCGTAACGTTATATAAAGGAGTTGCTAAGGACACGGTTTCCATTGTTGCTGGTTCATTGTCTGGCTGTCTGGTGTTGGAGGTATGTGTTTGGCGCATCCTGTTTTTTAGTTTCATATCTGTTCCTAATTGTGCCGTCTTCCGGGAAGGCTGGTGTCTGTTCGATGCTCTCTCTGGCTGAGTTGTCTTGCCGGTGTGAAAATCCAGCGTATTGAATCCCCGCGGTTTACATTGCTGCGTGCATGTGCGACTGCTGTCTTCCCATGTGGTAGGTGAATATGTATATGCTCTTTTAATATCTTGCCTCTAGTGGTTATATGATTTTTTTTAATTACATTTTTTATTAGTGCTTTGCATTGAAGTGTTGTTCGGCTGGATGGGTGACGTGCTTTCCGCATGCTGGTATGTACAATTTATTTTCCTTTTTATAAGACTCCCCGTTAAAGGAATGGGGATTCATTGTTTTAGTTTTATTTTAGATGTAAATCAGTGTATTACTGTGACTTATTCCACTCTGCAGCTGTGTGGCTGGATGTTTCGACGCTGCTGTTTTGCTTCGGGTCTGTTTTTTTCTCTTTTTTGGGGGGGTTTGAGAGAGATTCAAACAAAAAATAATCAATAAATAGAACAAAACAAAAAAGACTGCAATTGTGACATCACTCCCAATAGGGTCTGGCTGCAGACTTGCACTTGCACACTCAGACACTTGCGCTTCCGCGAGTGATGTCACTTGCAGCGGACAAGTCTGCAGCCAGACCCTATTGGAGATTGTTGCTTGCTGTTTAAATTGGTTTATTACGTTTTTTTTTATTCCTGGTGGACTAAGATACTCCTGGTGCCCAAATTGGTACCATTGGATGGGGTTTAACTTCATGGTGGTGCTCGACTAGCGGTGCTAGTGTCCCAGGTTAAACAGTTGGGTTTTCATCTTTTTTTCTTTATCTTTGAAGAACTGAAATGGTAAAAATTGATTTGTAATGTTTTCTTTTTGTTAATTCTGTGACTGTAGTGTTCTACCTGCTTGAATTGCTCTTTTCTTTTTGATTTTCAGGAGCTGGGCGACCCAGAGTAGCAGGCTATTTATTCCTTTGTGTGGGAGTCAGCAAATTGTGCAGTTTTCTTTTAGATTTATTAATTTGTTTTTCTTTTTTTTTAGTGAGGGCCTCTGGCAGGTCTAGCCTTTAGCCTGCCTTACTACTGGTGAACCCCAGTTCCTTTTATGTTGGTTTATTCTTATTTATTTTGTTTATTGTCCTTATGCTATCACTACTTGCTATTGTCTACAGCTACTCTGTGTGGACCTAAAAACTGAATGTCTTTTTTAACTATTTATGATTGTATTAATAAAGACTTGTGATTTGTCATCCACGTCTCATTGCCCCTTTGTGTTGAGCACGAAACCTGAACCTGTGTACTTTGTATTCGTATTTCCCCGGTAGTAATACGGGGTGGCGTAGTCGCTACTTTGTCAATATCGTAATATTATGTTGAGAGATTTTTGCTAACTACCTCCTTCTGCCACACTAAGAAAAGTCCAACAAAACGCCATTTGAAGTCAAAATTTGAGCGGTAAATTGAATAACTTCCGAGTCCTTGAGATGCGCGTGATGTACACAGTGCTGAAGAACATTCACTTTTAAACAAATGATATTACATTGTTGTGGCAATTTCTTTCAAACAAACATCATCACTGAGTAAGAGACACTCTGAGTCCAAATTATAGTACTAAAAGTATTTATTCTCTTGCAAGAGAGATCCTCGTGCACCAACACACATAAGTGAGTCAGTGAGGAGAGATAAAGAACAAGCGGTGCCAGCCTGTTTTTATAGTTCTTTCTTTCAAGGCCTCCCCTACAGGAGAGATACCAATTTCTTGGGAATGGATAAAGCAGGCAAGGGAGGCAAATGCCCCCCTGATGACCCCTTGACCATCTGCTTTTCTTTACCTCTCTCACCGTATATCATCAACAAAGGTTTTTCTCACTGCAAGTGAGAAAAACATATGAGGCATACATCTTGAATCTATGTTTCACTAAAGATTAATACACATAAGGAAAAATTCCTTTACAACTCCTCTCTTTTTATCATTCTCTGATAACTGATTAATCAAACATTGTAATAATAATAGTATAAATCATCTTAAATACAAGTTCAAGTCATTACATCACACTTATACTCTTCATCTCTGATTTTCACATAAATGATCACTCTCCTTGAACCTGTGAAGTAAGTTTTGAAAATTTGAAAATGCTTAGGCTGTTTTGTTGGGTCAGACCCTAAATGTTTAGCAAGCAAAGTAAAGACTTTATTCTATAGCCGGGCTGAATGGACAGGCATTGCTGTTGCACTCTCGGCCTAAACCGAACCCTCAGTCACCATAGTATAAACAAGAAATAGTATAGTTCATAGTAGGAAATAAACATATCAATTATCACTGTTGAGCTACTTCTGTAATATATAAAATGTAAATATTAAAAGTAGGTAAAAAATCCCTCAGTTTCACCCCTCTCCTTGTACGTCCTCTCGTAACACGGATAACTGCTGCTTCTAATCTTCTTTACATATCAATCATTCTCAGGAAGAAAATAGGGAAAAAACATAACTCAATTAACACATTTCACTGTAACTTCCGCTACTTGTGTCATCATATTGTTGGTCTGATCTCCTGTTGGTAACACCTTCAGACCTGTTGTGAAGTGTAGTATTACCAAACAAATTGTCACTGACAACAAAGTTATTATGCATGTGGTCTTAAACCAGGCCACATATTCCTGGCACTCTGAATGGGTGCCACGGCCTTGGACGCTCCATTTTCTCAGTTGCTGTGAATCAAAGGTGCTGTTATGACCAGAGAATGTGAGAAAGTACTGTCTTTGAAGCACTAAGAGTCTTATCTGTTCTGTTGATTAACGGTGTCCACCCGGATGCCGTTTGCGCAATCAAAGTTGCCTCCTCCCTCCAGCCTCCTCCTTGCTGCTGATATCTGGTCTTGAACACACAGCTGCAATGCAAGGGTTTTTTAAACTGGATCTTAGCGTTTATTGACACTCGCGTTGAACCTCCTCCAGCGATTGCTCCGCCTCCGCAATGGGCGGCACCCTCCTGCAATGGTTTACGTGAACCCACGTAGCCCTCTCTGCGACCTTCACCGCCGTGTGCGTCACCAGGAGCACCTGGAAAGGCCCAAGCCACCTTTTCGATTTCCAGCTCTTTCTCCTGTGATCACGAATCACCACAAAATCGCCAGGTCTGACCTCGTGCAGGAATGCCTCAGCAACCTTACCCTGGGCAGCTTTTACCTGCACAGAAATATTTGATAACAGACAAGACATTTCCTTGCAGTAATTCAACATGTCATTCTCACACACATCCGTTGATGGCAGCCCTTGTTTACCCCCTTCTATGCCCATGAATGGTGGCCTACCAAACAAAATTTCAAATGGGCTCAGATTTGTTTTCACCCTTTTTCTCATTCTCATGTACATCAGTACGATTGGGAGGGCTTTAAGCCAAGTCAGACCCGTCTCTTCACAGCATTTCGCTAATTTGTTCTTGATTGTCTGGTTCTGTCTCTCTACTGCCCCTCCTGATGAGGGTAGCGCAGTGTGTTTCTCATGTCAATTCCCAAGAACTGACCCACCTGCTTTATTGCATCATTGACAAAGTGTGTAAAGGAATTTTCCTTTATGGACAGTAATCAAACAGTGAGACATAGATTCAGATGTATGTATTATATGTTTTCTTCTCGTAGTTAGATAAGCATTCTTTGTGTGATGATTTACTATGATTGGAGGTAAAGTGGGAAGTGATAGAGGTAAGGAAACGCAGATGGTCAGGGGGTCAAGGGGGCATTTGCCTCCCTGTTCTGTATAACCATTAATCGGTAAACAAACTGGTATCTTTCCCTCTAGAGGAGGGAAGGAGGAGGCCTTGGAAGGAAAGGACTATAAAACAGACCAAAACTGTTTTCCCTTAGCTCTCTTGCGCTCTTGCTCTCTTGCTACTTCTTATCTCTGGCTCTCTGTCTCTCTGGCTCTCTTCTTATCTCGAGCTCTCTATCTCTCTCTCTCTGTCTTCCCTCACTGACTTAGCTCATGTGTATTATTTGAGACGAGGAGATCTTCTCTTGCAAGAGAATAAACACTTTATTATTATAATTTGGACTCAGAGTGTCTCTTACTCAGTGATGATGTTTGTTAGAAAATTGCCACAACAGTTTGGTGTCAGATAGTGGGATTCCTTGGACGTGACTTCTGGACCTGACAGCGGACGGAGGCTGATCACCTTGGAGCTGAAAAGTTCCAACCCTACCTCGCAAAAAGATTGAGAGACGAGGGACCGTTCCGCTGTTGGGACCGGAGGGATCGACCACTGGAATCAAAAAGAACCCAGGTGGCACAAAACGACATCTCTGGTAAGAAACAATTAAATTCAATTTAATTAGGGTGAAATTCAGTTTTTAAAGAGTGAAATTGAACCATATTGGCTGAGATTTGTTTCTGTGGTAGAGTAATCTGAGCACGAACGTTCAGATTAGGTGCCTGAGATTAATTTGAGATCCGTAAGGATCAAGAGGGTTTCAAACAGGTACCGAGGTTAATTGGGGTTAGGAAAAATCGAAAGATTTTGATAAATCACAATTAAGAGGGCACTACTAGTGCAACCCGATCCGATTGCGGATAAGAGAAAATCGGATCTGCTGGAGACGTCTAGCAGATTAAAGAAGCGCGTGAGCAAATCCACGGAAAGCAGAAAACAGCAGCCAGTATGGGGATATCTCAGAGCAAGTTTGTGAAATATGATACACCGTGTACTACCAAATTAAAAAATGTATTATGGTCAGAAATGTATGCAAGATATTGAAAAATTAATCAAGCATCATGATTTTCCCGAAGAGGGAACATTGAGTCTCACAAAACTGAAAGTGGTTTCAACAACCAGGTTGTTGTTGCAAATGTGTTAAACATGTATGTTAAAAAATGTGAACAAACAGTAGATGGTTGGCTCAAGGAAGTAGATGGTTGGCTCAAGAAAGTTAGCAGGAAGGGAAAAAAGCAAGTGCAGAAAGTTAGCAGGAAGGAAAAAGCAAGTGCAGAAAGTTAGCAGGAAGGAAAAATGAAAAGTGTGAAAGTCTATTTGTATGTGTCTGCACGACCAGAACCGAATGACCCACAGTATGTTTGTGTTTCCCACATGAAAATACGGTGAGGCCGGCACCGCCAAACACACATCTACCCAATAGCCCAGCTGGGTGCATTGAAATTCGCCCCGACCTCGACTGTTTCTCCGTCCAAGACAACCGCAGCGCGAGACGCTGAATGAACAAGCACGAGCAGCGCGAGTGACAGAGGGGGAGACAGACGCAGCTGGCTGTTGTACAGATTAAAGCAGCACGAGCATTAAAGCAGGTGAACATGACTTTTCTGGCTGCACGGAGTGCAGGTTGTCCAAGAACCATGGACACTGGGCACAGGATTGTCCAGAGGCGCGTAAGGCGGATTGAAAGGAGAGGAACGGAGAACAGGAGAGGAGAGGGCGGGTGACAGGCATTCAGCAAGCTACGAAAAAGGGAAGTAAAAATTTATTGACACACACACACAACACGCTCACATACACTGATTCAAATAAGGCTATCTGCAATGAAGAAATGCTTGCAAACTCTTTATGTGTGATTGTTGAAGTATTGAATAATGCTATCTGCAATGAAGACATGCTTGCAACCTTTATGTGTGACTGCTGAAGTTTTGAATAATGTTAGTTGACTGATGAATGTCTGAGAATGTACAAAAGTTTAGGTTTTAAGGCTACAGAGATATCCCATGTTAGTTAACGGGACAATGATAGACTTTATGGTTGATTGTGAACCAAGAATGACGGATTTAGTGTTTGAAAGCACTTGAAGTCAGGGCATAGAATATCAGAAAACTGTGCTGTGCCGTTGAAATGTGAGACGGAGGGGGGGCAGGGCATTGAAACATGCGTTGTTGTGCTCTGAAACCTGTCCGGTTCCGTTAATGGCCAGGGATCTAATGTGTAAATTAAATCTGAAACTCACTGCTGGCCCGTTTGGGATTTACAGGAGAGGAACAGCAGATGAGAGATTCTGATTGGGCACAAAAGATTTTGAAATTGGCAAAGATCGAACAGTATCAGTATCAGTATCAATGAATTACATTCATTGATATATGCATATATCAATATGAGGAAGAGTGGATTAACGGGGCAGAAAATGTTTTTGACAAGGTTTGATAAGATTTTCTGGAGTGAAAATGTGTGTGTGCTTTCGGCATGCCTGTCAGAAAAACAAATGAGGCTGTATTTGATAAACAGAGGACTCTGCGCCTCACTATCAGTAGACAAGGTCACTGAGCAGAAATTAGGCCTGTTGTGAGAAAATGCATGAGAGCCACAGAAGGGCTGAAAAGGGAAGAGGGGAGAAACACATTGATGATTGATTCGAAACACATTGAAGTATGTTGATGATTTATTGATTTGTGCACGAGATGAGGTTACGTGCGTGGCTGACACTGTAACTCTCTTGAACCACATGGCGAGAGAGGGTCACAAGGTCAGTCTGACAAAGCTACAGTTTTGTGCAGCAGGAAATAATTTTTTTTGGGTCACACTAACACCAAACAGTAAAGCAATCTCTGAAAAGCGGATAAAAGCTATCAAAGATGTACCAAGACCTTTAACAAAGACAATTGTTATCATTCTTGGGAATGTGTGCATATTGTCGAACGTATATTCCAAATTATGCACATATTGAAAAGCCCTTGAGAGCCCTGACAACAGGGAAAGGGCTGAGGTCATGTGACAAGATTGAAAGGCCTTTTTTACACAGATGGTAGACGCAGTCTCCATGATTTTGCAAGAGCAGAGAACATCACATTTATCAACAGCCCGATGGCTGAGGTATCACACGATTTTGCTTGACATGCCAAATGTAACGTTGAAAAGATACACCACTGTTGTCTATTAGCAGGAACAGGTGTGTACACCACGTCCAGACCTGTTGGACACACCTTTAGAAAACTGTGACCTCTTTGTGGATGGATCGGCGTCAAAGATCCACAAACAGGCTTGAATAAGGTTGGTTTCGCGGTGACCACTGAATTTGAAGTCGTAAAGTCTGGCAAATTGCCATCAAATTATTCGGCTCAGGCAGCTGAATTGGTTGCTCTGACAGAAGCGTGTAATCTTATGGCAGACAAGTGTGTGACAATTTACACAGACTCGCGTTATGCTTTTGGGGTCACGCATAGACTTTGGCGCGCTTTGGAAGCACAGAAATTTTTGAAGTCGGATGGATATCCGATATTAAACGCAGCTCTTGTGTCTAAGCTTTTGGAGGCCATTCTTTTACCAGACAAGGTCGCGATCTGTAAATGCATAGCGCACACTAACGATAAAAGTTTTATCTCCACAGGAACGTGAGCAGAGCAGCGCGGCAGCGGGCGCGCGCAGCACAGGAGACAAAAGAAACGACTTGTGCTTTGGTATCTGTGTCTAACCCTGATATTTCCCTTGTTTACAGAGTATGCAGTCTTTTCCACAGGAGGCGGAAAAACAACGATGGAGGTCGTCTGGCTGCAGTCTCCGGGGTGTATGGATGAGTGTTGATGACATTCCTTGTTTGCCCAAACACTTCTTTCAGCATTATGCTAAGTTGACACATGGGTTGGATCATGTGTCAAAAGCGGGTATGATAATGCAGATGAGGAATTATGGTTTACAAAAGGGTTTACAGTGGTTGCTGAAATTTTTTGCAAAAGATGTGTCACTTGTAACACACACACAATGTGGCTAGAGGAATAAAAACACCCTTGGCATCTCAACCAGCACCAGCAGGTCCATTTGAATATCTAATGATGGATTTCATCGAATTAACCTTGTGGGAAACAGAAACACTGTCTGGTGATGGTTGACATGTGGTCAAAATGGGTTGAGGCCTTCCCAACCTGGCAGACACTTTGTCAATGATGCAATAAAGCAGGTGGGTCAGTTCTTGGGAATTGACATGAGAACACACTGCAGCTGCGCCCTCGTCAGGGGCAGTAGAGAGACAGAACCAGACAATTAAGAACAAATTGGCGAAATGCTGTGAAGAGACGGGTCTGACTTGGCTTAAAGCCCTTCCAATTGTACTGATGTACATGAGAATGAGAAAAAGAGTAAAAACAAACCTGAGCCCATTTGAAATTTTGTTTGGCTGGCCACCATTCATGGGCATAGAAGGGGGGTAAACAAAGGCTGCCATCAACGGATGTGTGTGAGAATGACATGTTGAATTACTGCAAAGAAGTGTCTTGTCTGTTGTCAAATATTTCTGTGCAGGTAAAAGCTGCCCAGGGGAAGGTTGCTGAGAGATTCCTGCACGAGGTGAGACCTGGCGATTTCGTGGTGATTCGTGATCACAGGAGAAAGAGCTGGAAGTTGAAAAGGTGGCTAGAGCCTTTCCAGGTGCTTCTGGTGACGCACACGGCAGTGAAGGTTGCAGAGAGGGCTACGTGGGTTCACGTAAACCATTGCAGAAGGGTGCCGCCCATTGCGGAGGCGGAGCAATCGCTGGAGGAGGTTCAACGCGAGTGTCAATAAATGCTAAGATCCAGTTTGAAAAGCCCTTGCATTGCAGCTGTGTGTTTTAGGCGGAATCAGATATCAGCAGCAAGGAGGAGACAACTTTGATTGCGCAACCGGCGTACGGGTGGACACTGTAATCAACAGAACAGATAAGACTCTTAGTGTTTCAAAAACAGTGCTTTCTCACATTCTTTGGTCATAACAGCATCTTTTGATAAAGAGTAACTGAGAGAACGGAGCGTCCAAGACCGTGGCACCCATTCAGAGTAACAGGAATGTGTGGCCTGTATAAAACCACATGTATAATGACTTTGTTGTCAGTAACAATTTGCTTGGTAATGCTACACTTCACAACAGGTCTGAAGGTGTTACCAACAGGAGATCAGACCAACAATATGATGACACAAGTAGCGGAAGTTACAGTGAAATGTGTTAATTGAGTTATGATGTTTCTATTTTTCTTCCTGAGGATGATTGATATGTAAAGAAGGTTAAAAGCAGCAGTTATCCGTGTACGAGAGGATGTACAAGGAGAGGGGTTGAAACTGAGGGATTTTCTACATACTTTTAATATTTACATTTTATATTACAGGAGTAACTCAGCAGTGATAAATTGATATGTTTATTTCCTACTTTGAACTATACTTTTCCTTATTTATACTATTGTGACTGAGGGTTCGGTCTAGGCCGAGAGTGCGACAGCAATGCCTGTCCATTTAGCCCGGCGATAGAATGAAATCTTCACTATGCTTGCTAAACATTTACAGCCTAAGCATTTTTCACATTTTAAAAAAAAAACTTACTTCACAGGTTCAAGAAGAGTGATCATTTATGTGAAAATCAGAGATGAAGAGTATAAGTGTGATGTAATGGCTTGAACTTGTATTTATTATTATTTGTACTATTATTATTACAATGTTTGATTAATCAGTTATCAGAGAATGATAAACAGAGAGGAATTGTAAAGGAATTTTCCTTTATGGACAGTAATCAAACAGTGAGACATAGATTCAGATGTATGTATTATATGTTTTCTTCTCGTAGTTAGATAAGCATTCTTTGTGTGATGATTTACTATGATTGGAGGTAAAGTGGGAAGTGATAGAGGTAAGGAAACGCAGATGGTCAGGGGGTCAAGGGGGCATTTGCCTCCCTGTTCTGTATAACCATTAATCGGTAAACAAACTGGTATCTTTCCCTCTAGAGGAGGGAAGGAGGAGGCCTTGGAAGGAAAGGACTATAAAACAGACCAAAACTGTTTTCCCTTAGCTCTCTTGCGCTCTTGCTCTCTTGCTACTTCTTATCTCTGGCTCTCTGTCTCTCTGGCTCTCTTCTTATCTCGAGCTCTCTCTATCTCTCTCTCTCTGTCTTCCCTCACTGACTTAGCTCATGTGTATTATTTGAGACGAGGAGATCTTCTCTTGCAAGAGAATAAACACTTTATTATTATAATTTGGACTCAGAGTGTCTCTTACTCAGTGATGATGTTTGTTAGAAAATTGCCACAACAGTGTCTGCCATTGTCAGAACTGATTTTTCTTGGAATTCCCCATCTCGGAACAATCTCGGTCAACAGGGCCTTTGCCACTGCTGCCGAATCTTGCTTCGAGGTTGGGAAGGCCTCAACCCATTTTGACCACATGTCAACCATCACCAGACAGTGTTTCTGTTTCCCACAAGGGGTTAACTCGATGAAATCCATCATTAGATATTCAAATGGACCTGCTGGGGCTGGTTGAGATGCTAAGGGTGTTTTTATCCCTCTAGCCACATTGTGTGTGTTACAAGTGACACATCTTTTGCAAAAATTTTCAGCAAACACTGTAAACCCCTTTGTAAACCATAATTCCTTCATCTGCATTATCATACTCCCTTTGACACATGATCCAACCCATGTGTCAATTTTATAATGCTGAAAGAAGTGTTTGGGCAAACAAGGAATGCCATCAACGCATCCATACACCCCTGGAGACTGCAGCCAGACGACCTCCATTTTTGTTTTTCTTCGCCTGTGGAAAAAGTCTGCATACTTTGTAAACAAGGGAAATGTTAGGGTTAGTCACAGATACTAAAGCACAAGTCGTTTCTTTTGTCTCCTGTGCTGCAGCGCCTTCGCCGCTGCCTGCTCTCTGGCATTTCCTGTGGAGATAAAACTTTTATCGTTAGTGTGCGCTGCGCATTTACAGATCGCGACCTTGTCTGGTAAAGAATGGCCTCCAAAAGCTTAGACACAAGAGATGCGTTTAATATCGGATGTCCATCCGACTTCAAAAATTTCTGTGCTTCCAAAGTGCACCAAAATCATGTGTGATCCCAAAAGCATAACGCGAGTCTGTGTAAATTGTCACACATTTGTCTGCCATAAGTTTACACGCCTCTGTCAGAGCAACCAATTCAGCTGCCTGAGCGAATAATTTGATGGCAATTTGCCAGATTTTACAACTTCAAATTCAGTGGTCACCGCGAAACCAACCTTATTCAGGCCTGTTTGTGGATCTTTGGGCGACCCATCCACAAAGAGGACATTGTCGTTCTCTAAAGGTGTGTCCAACAGGTCTGGACGTGGTGTACACACCTGTTCCAACACCGATAGACAACAATGGTGTTCCTCTCCATCCTCCTCTGTAGGGAGAAGTGTGGCAGGATTCAAAGTTGTGCATCTTTTCACTGTTACATTTGGCATGTCAAGCAAAATCGTGTGATACCTCAGCCATCGGGCTGTTGATAAATGTGATGTTCTCTGTTCTTGCAAAATCATGGAGACTGCGTGTGGGACCATCAAAGTCAAATCAGAATACCCACAAATTCCCTTGAAGCCAGTACAGCCAGCTCAGCAGCTGCCACAGCCCTCAGGCAGTGTGGCAAGCCTGCTGCAACTGCATCAAGCTTTGTTGAAAAATATGCGACTAATCTGTCCCCATGGGTTTGCAAGAGCACTGAACTCATAAATCCATGTTTTTCGTCTACCATCTGTGTAAAAGGCCTTTCAATCGCAGGGAGGCCCAACGTTGGAGCCTGAGCCAGTTGCATTTTCATGTTTGCAAAGGCCTCCTGTGCTTCTGTGGGCCAATCAATCTTGTCACATGACCTCAGCCCTTTCCCTGTTGTCAGGGCTCTCAACGGCTTTTCAAGAAATGCATAATTTGGAATAAACGTTCGACAATATGCACACATTCCCAAGAATGATAACAATTGTTTCTTTGTTATTGGTCTTGGTACATCTTTGATAGCTTTTACTCGTTTCTCAGAGATAGCTTTACTGTTTGGTGTTATGACATGACCCAAAAAGGTTATTTCCTGCTTCACAAACTGCAGCTTTGTCAGACTGACCTTGTGACCTTCCCTCGCCAGATGGTTCAAGAGAGTCACAGTGTCAGCCACGCACGTAGCCTCATCTCGTGCACAAATCAATAAATCATCTACATACTGTAATAGCGCCGTTCCGCTCGATAGAATTAACGGTTCAAGGCTCCGTCTGAGCGCTTCATTGTAAATCGTCGGAGATTCGCAGTAACCCTGACACAACCGGGTAAATGTGTACCCTTTGTTGTCAAAATCAAGCGCAAACCAAAACTGACTTTTTCTTCCACTGGGACGCTAAAAAAGCGTTGGCCAAATCAACCACAGTGAAATACATTGCATTTTGCGAATTTGTGACAAATTGTATGTGCGGATTAGATGCGAGCAGCTCTAAACGGCTGAGTTGCTGAGCCTGCACGCCCTCTTTCGCTTGTATTGTTCGCTTTCTTCCGTTGAGTTCACTGGAGAATCATGACACGGATGATTACTTTCTCCTTCAGGAGAGACTCAAAACTGGCTGGATCCCTCCAATGCCTCCTTCTTCAGGGGATATTGCGATTGACATGGCCTGTAATCAGACTTTGGAGTGATTACAACTGGTTCACAACCTTTAATCAACCCAACATCATATTTGTGTTTTGCCCACAATTTTGCAGGTATTTCTGCCAGGACAGGATGAATGTCTCTGGCCGAAATAGATCCGTGCTCATGTTTCTCCATTGCATTCTTGACAATAGCAGTCACAGTCCTCTGTACGTCAACCTCAAAATCACAGTTCGCCATAAAAGCCCTTACGCTTTCACTGTGGTTCACCCCGTTTCCCTGTTCAGCCCAATCTGTGGCTCTCATACATTCTCTAACAAAAAGACCTAAAACAACCCACGTCTGCTCGGTGCCCTTGGTTACTGATAAGTGTGGCGCAGACTCCCCCGTTATCAAATACAGCTGCATTTGTTTTTCTGACAGGCAAGCTGAAAGCGCACACACATTGTCATTCCAGAAAATCTTATCAAACCTTATTTTCTCATTTCTGCCCGTTTCTGCCACTCTTCCTCATATTGTGGTTCACGCTCAACTACAACATGTGACGTGCAATGCAATCTGTCAGGCAACATATTTTCTGTGTTAGCTGATACTGTTTGATCTTTTGCCAATTTCAAAATCATTTGTGCCCAATCAGAATCTTTAATCTGCCACTTTCTGCCCACTGTGGCTCAAATTTTTCACAACTCATCTGCTGTTCCTCTTCAATAAGTATCCCAAAGCAGCCAGCAGTGAGTTTCAGATTTAATTACACATTAGATCCCTGGCCATTAACGGAACCGGACAGGTTTCAGAACACAAAAACATGTTTTAATGCCCTGCCCTCCGTCTCACATTTCAACGGCACAGTGAAGTTTTCTGAAATTGTATGCTCTGACGCCGAAGTGCTTTCAAACACTAACTCCGTCATTTTTGGTTCACATGGCAAGTCACATGGTCTTATGGTGGATCGAGCTGCCCCCGAATCAACCATAAAGTCTATCATTGTCCCATCAACTAGCATGGGATATCTCGGTAGCATTAAAAATCCTGAACTTTTGTACATTCTCAGACATTCATCAGTAACAGCATTATTCAAAATTTCAGCAGTCACACATAAAGGGTTGCAAGCATTTTCTTCATTGCAAAGAGCAGTATTTGAATCAGTGTATGTGAGCGTGTTGTGTGTGTTTGTCAATACATTTTACTTCCCTTTTTCGTAGCTGGCCGAATGCCTGTCACCCGCCCTCTCCTCTCCTGTTCTCCTGTTCCTCTCGTTTCAATCTTGCCCAGTGTCCGTCGTCTGGACAATCCCAGTGTCCGTCGTTCTTAAACAACATGCAGCTAAAAATCATGTTCATTACTTGCACACAGTCCACATTTCCACTTTCCTTGATACCCTTTTCTTCTTGTTAGTCCAGTTTTGCTTTGCTGGTAGTGCGTGCTCGCTTTAATCTGTACAACAGCCAGCTGCATCTCTCTCTCCCCTTGGCTTTGCTTTGTCCTTCTTTGTCAGCAGTTGTTCTTGCGTGCTGGCGTGCGCTAATGTGGTTGTCAGCCGCCCGCTCTGCCATTCGATGTAGCTTGCTTTCACCGCTTGTGCGATCTCTGGTCTCAGTCCGTTCAGGAAGCAGCCTTGCAGATGGCACTCCCACGTGCCCGGCTGCGTTCCTCTGTCCTTTGGTTCAGCCATACCGCTGTGTTTCCGAAATGTTTCAAAAAGTCTGGCATAATAGTCTCGAACAGACTCTTCTCTCACCTGGCAACAACCGTTGATTTTCACTGTGTCCACTCGTGCTGGGCTTTCATTGCCTTGTGTGAGATCCGTCACTGCTGATCGATACTGTTCGTTGTCTTGCAGCCAGTTTCCGTTGCACTTTTCGCTCGGTTTCATCTGGCTACTCACTCACTTTTCGTGCCAGTTCGGCCCAGTTTCTGACTAACAGCCGCTTCAGTTCTATTGGTGGTAGGGCTGAACTCAGAAAGTGGTTAGTTCGTCTGAAAATCTGTCACCGTCGCTCCGGGCTTGGCAGATGAGCCATTGCTTCTTTCATGTCTGTCACAGTCCACGGTCTGTAGACCGATCAGGTCCCGCCACCTCTACCATTGGCGTCGTGAAGTTGACTTTTTCTTTGACCTGCGATCTTGTTACGACTTTCTTCGGTATGGCCCCAGTTTCTCATTCGTGGTATCTTTACTTTCCTCGTCCTAGTCCACTTGACTGGGCGCCCGTTGAACTACTGCTCGCACCACCAGTTGCTGTATTGCCAGCGCCATTTGTGCTGTCTGCTCCGCTTGCTGTTCTGCTGAGTGCCGCTTCTTCTTCTTGCTCTACAATCGCTGCCAAGCGCGTCTACTTCGCTCTTTCTTGTGATCTTCTCGCTTCTAGCTCTTCTTGCCGTGCTGCGTCTTGTCTGCTTGCGCCGCTTCGTCCTACTTCCTGCCGCTACTTTGCCGTCCTGCTTCCGCTTCCTCTGGTTCCGCTCGTCTGCTCGCTCCTTGCTGTGCTCCTGCTGCGGTTGTCTTTGCGGAGAACAGTCGAGGTCGGGTCGAATTTCAGTGCATTCAGCTGAGCCATTGGGTAGATGTGTGTTTTGTACTCTGGTGCCGGCCTCACCGCATTTTCATGTGGAGAAACACAAACATACTGTGGGTTAGTCGGTTCTGGTGGTGCAGACACACATACAGATAGACTTTCACACTTTTCATTTTCCTTCCTTCCTGCTAACTCTTTCTGCATTTGCTTTCTTTCTCTTATCTGCTTCCTTGAGCCAACAATCTACTGTTTGTTCACATTTTTACATACATGTTTAACACATTTGCAACAACAACCTGGTTGTTTTTGCTACTTTGTTCAACTGAGTCCCTCACCACTTTCAGTCTTGTGAGGCTCAATGTTCCTTCGGGAAAATCATGATGTTTGATTAATTTTTCAATATCTTGCATACATTTCTGACCATAATGTTTTTTTTTCATTTGGTTGTACACGGTGTATCATTTTTCTAAGCTTGCTCTGAGACTTCCCATACTGGCTGTTTTCTGCTCTCCGTTATTTGCTCTTCTTTAATCTGCTAGGCGTCTCCAGCAGATCCGACTTTCTCTTATCCATAATCGGTTCGGGTTGCACAATCAGTGCCCTCTTAATTGTGATTTACCAAAATCTTTCGATTTTAGTCAACCCCAATTAACCTCGGTACCTGTTTGAAACCTATCTTGATCCGCACAAATCTCAAGTTAATCTCAGGTTACCTATCTGAACGTTCGTGCCCAGAGTCCTCGGTACCTGTTTGAAACCTATCTTGATCCGCACAAATCTCAAGTTAATCTCAGGTTACCTATCTGAACGTTCGTGCCCAGATTACTCTACCACAAAGAAACAGTTTTCAGCCAATATGGTTCAATTTCACTCTTTCCCCCCTAATTAAACTGAATTTAATTTGACTCTTACCAGAGATGTCGTTTTGTGCCACCTGGGTTCTTTTGATTCCAGTGGTCGATCCCTCCGGTCCCAACAGCGGAAACGGTCCCTCGTCTCTGAATCTTTTTGCGAGGTAGGGTTGGAACTTTCAGCTCCAAGGTGGCCAGCCTCCGTCCGCTGTCAGGTCCAGAAGTCACGTCCAAGGAATCCCACGTTCTGACACCAAATTGTTGTGGCAATTTCTTTCAAACAAACATCATCACTGAGTAAGAGACACTCTGAGTCCAAATTATAGTACTAGAAGTATTTATTCTCTTGCAAGAGAGATCCTCGTGCACCAACACACATAAGTGAATCAGTGAGGAGAGATAAAGTACAAGCGGTGCCAGCCTGTTTTTATAGTTCTTTCTTTCAAGGCCTCCCCTACAGGAGAGATACCAATTTCTTGGGAATGGATAAAGCAGGCAAGGAGGCAAATGACAATACTGATGACCCCTTGACCATCTGCTTTTCTTTACCTCTCACCATTATATCATCAAAAGTTTTCTCACTGCAAGTGAGAAAAACATATGAGGAACATACATCTTGAATCTATGTTTCACTAAAGATTAATACACATAAGGAAAAATTCCTTTACAACATCATCATAAACCCTCGCAGCGTTTGCTGGATCAAATGTGTAAAATGATCACCTCATGAGCATCTTTGATGTTTTATCATTATCTTCCCCAACAGTTCATGTCTGTCCTGGGATTATACTGGAGCTGTGCTGATTGGTCATCTCTGCTCTGGTGGGCGTGGCTATTGTAGCTGTTCTGGTACATGACATATTCACAAAGAGTTTAAAAGAAACATATGTTATATAAACATTGGAGTTTTAATCTGTACATTTCACAATATATGATATTTTGATTTTATTTGGAAACATAAACTACATTGTGGGAAATATAATGACAAATAGAAGATTTTAATTATTTGCTTTGATTTTTGTACCATAACAGTAACTATATATTTTTAAATATGATTTTCTTTTTGGCTATTTATTTATTGTGCAACAGTATAATTGGGTCTTTTAATCATGAACATTCATAAATAGCAACATATTTGAGTTAGGAAGCAAGTATCCACGTCGCCTCACTGTGGACAAACTACAGCAGTAACTGTAGTTCTCTCTACATTAAAACAGATAACGTACTTTTATCATTTTTATGTTTTTTGTTCTCATTTAGCACGAGAGAGAGAGAGAGAGAGAGAGAGAGAGAGAGAGAGAGAGAGAGAGAGAGAGAGAGAGAGAGAGACTGACTGACTGACTGACTGACTGACTCTTGAACAGAGAGAGACTCTGCTGGAGTGCCATCTGGAGGAGAAGCATGGAAACAGCGCTTTCCCAGCAATTTCCTTCAACAAACTGATGATTATAATTCACATTCACAAATTATTCATAAACAGAAAATGAATTTATACCAGCCGCGATTTCTTTAAGACTGCAAGGGAAGCTCAGCTTCCCCTATAATTGTCAAAAATGAATGGTCAAATATATGTACTATTATGTTAACATTTATTGACTAAAAATGCGTTAAACACGTTCATCTCGAGCGAAAACAATTTCGTTCAGAATCAGCTACTTAGGTCGGCTGACTCGATTTCCTTGTCATTCATTCCCGTAGCGTACAGTGCATTACTCTGTTGAAGCCCAGCGTCCATTGACTTCAATGGGGCTGCTTTAAACAGTTTTTTTCAGTGCTTAGAAACAAGACGGTCATTGGATAATGCTGCGATTATGTCCCGCCCACGGACGCTCAGCGTCTCTGGGATGAATGGAGGAGTGGGCTGGCCCGGACTCCGAGCGTCTGCGTGATGATTGGAGGGTCTGTCATCTCTTTTTAATCCACTTTTATGTCCTAAAACGCTCGTTTTTTGGGGTCGACAGCTTATAAAAACGTATTTATTGTTTTAGCTTGTTTGCTATACACATTGTCACATATCAGCTTGTAGACATTTTTTTTGTTATAAATAAATGACAAGGAGGCGGCAGCTTCTCGCAATGCAAAGAGACGGTTGGTGTGGGCGTGGGCGTGGTCTTCAGATTATGACGCGTATCACTCTGTGTCTCCATTTCCAACTCAGTCCCATCGTGGATTTTGCATGTGGTCGAAAGACAAACTGCTGCAACCTTCATCGTATATTTCACACAATTTCACATCACATTCATTGTTTCAGTTTAACATAATTCCCACATTTCCTCCCGTTGAGTTAAATATATATATATATATTAGATCGTTTGTTCATTAATTCATATAGTCTGAACTAGCCAGCAAGCAAACTGCACAGCAGGTGTAGAAAGGAGCTTCTCCTGTTTAAAGCGGCTCAAGTCCTACACCAGTAACACAATGGGCCAAGGCCGTTTAAGCAGCCTAGCTCTGCTGGCCATTGAGAGGACACTGGTCAAGTCACTGGAAAAGGCGCCTGGTTGGTGCGACAGGGTTACAGAGCATTTTCTTGAAAAGGAACGTAGGGCAGAATTTACATATAAATAAATGGACAATTTTTATGATTTAGGCCGAAAATGAGCTTCCCCTCTTTAAAAGATCAGCAGCCGCCACTGATTTATACAGTATTAATGGTCTCCTATGAACAAGAAGTAATTTCATTTCATAGTATTTTATAGGCTAATCCCTTTTATCATCAGTCGTCTACGAGCAGTTGTTCAAAAGTTTAAATATGGATCCGATCATTTGCACATCCCCCTCCCCTCAATTTTACAGTTCAGCATCAGGTCATCATCTCACTTTTGTGCACGTTTTTAAAGCATCATTGAATTGGATCTGATCCAGATACAAACACTTTACATTTACAGTTATTTGTTACACAATTTCTTTTGAAATGTAATTGACTACATCTGTGTTTATACTCTATTTGTGTAAAAAATGTACATTTACATTAATCTTATTTTGGGTTTCCTTTAGAATAATATTTATATCAATTTGATCAGAACAAAATATTTGATTTGTTCATTAAATCTCATGTTAACACGGTAAATATAATCACACTTTTCCTTTGAATTGAAGTGATCTTTTCATCATCGATAACTGAAATAATCAAATAAAGAGTTTTAACTCAATATAGATCAGTGAAAAATCTCATATACTGAATTAACAAACACACAACAGAATTAGTCACACTCAACATTTTATTTCTTTAATAGTAATACTGTCAACTGAAAATACTGTGTTCCTGTTATAACTGGTTTATAAACGAGCAAAAGCTGAAGGAATTAAATGTTTAGATGGTAAGATCATCTGTAAGTCCTTTATGAACAGAGTATCAGAAAAACACTGAATTCAGACCACACTTCAGATATCACACTCACATCTTATCAGGAGACTGACAGATTAAAAAAATACATACAATGCCGGCTATAGGTATTTAACCATGAACACTTCAATAAAGCACAAATATATGTGATGTAACAGTAAAAAAGCATCAAATAAAAACAACAACAAAAGAATTAAAGCATACATACATTAATTAGCTTGAGATTTTTCAGGTGTAACAACGATCAGTCCATCTCACAGCGTAACATGCTTCATTACTTTAAATGTCAAACTGGCTCAAAAGCTCATAATATCATCTGTGCAATATCAGCATCAGCACAAACAGCAAACTGTTACATCAACTTTATCATAAATCAAAGCATGTTTCTCTGTTTATGTCAAAGCAAATAAAAGTATTTACTCATTAGTTTCATATTACAACAGCTCAAATGGATCGTCTTCAAACACTCTTCATGTGTATATTAGTGGTGGTCAGTAAGTACTTGTTACTGTACCGCTGTTCTGTACTTTACTGGAGTAAGTTTTATTTTGAGTAACTTTTACTTTTACTTCACTACATTCCAAAGCATAAGATCGTACTTTTACTTCACTACATTTCATAAAACATATCGTTACTCCTTATAATACATCACGTGCTCCGAGGCAAGCGGTGTATGATTCATGAACAAACTGATTCTTTTTAATGAACCTGTTCAATCGGTTCGCAAATCGCCAACAAAGCGATTCATTCACGAACTGCAATGATCCGATTGCAGCTGTTCTCGAGTCGAAACTCACTGATTCAAATGATCCGTTTAGAGCGAGTCTTCTTCAGTGAACTGAACTCACAAGTAAAGAACCGGAGATCTTGTGGAGCGCTACTGATGCTGTGAAAACGTTACTAATGTCGAATTTTAGGATTAATTATTGTAACTGAAAATAATATTTAGGTCAAAACTGTCAGTTGTTTGTGAACTAAATCTGCTGTAAAGGGTGATCTATTTAAGCCCACTGAAATGCTTGAATGCAGACAGATCAACATCAGTGTCTCTAACGTTATGTTTCAGGTCAAAAAACAAAACATTAAAATAACACCGATTAAATAAAATAACTCATAAAGTAAGTAACTGTGTTCGTGACCTCAAAATAGAGGCTATTGGTTCATATATTGTTTATATGTTTATTCATAACCATACTGAAAATAAGTAAATATTGTTAGCTGATGCTAACTGTCTAGCTAACAAGCTTGCTGGTGCTAAGTTGAGGAAATGTTTAGATATAAAATCCAAATATCTTTATTCAGCCACCTAGATAGATTCCATCTGAGGAAAAGAAATGATGTGATGTTCAGAACATAGTAACTACAGTAATTATCAGAGTGGGAAGTGATGCCCTCCGGGGGCATTGGGCCAGGGGTGTTTTTACACCACAGACAAGGTTTGAGAAGAAAAAAAAATCATTATGAAAATATAATTAGATTTTCCTTAAAATGTTCTTCCTAATTTCAGGCCTAATTCTCATGTCATATATAACCGACGTTCTGCAAAACAACAAGTTCTAAAACACTTTTTTCTTACTGGTGAAGATTAGATGGTGAAATCTGTTTTCTCTCAGGTACATGGCAGTGTAAGCTTCACAGTGAACATTACTACATCACTCTCATCAACGTAGTCCATATCAACAAAATATATATCTTGACTCTATATAGTGGTTATTTTGGGAAAAACCCAGGTATTTTGGGCAGTAGGATTATACAAATATGTGCTAATATAAAATTAAATAAAGTAGTCTATATAAAATTGCAAAATAAATCTGTCTATCAGTACTTTTTTACTTAAGTACATAAAAAATTGAGTACTTTTGTACTTTCACTCGAGTAAAATTGAAAAAGCAGTACTTTTACTTTTACTGGAGTAATATTTTAGTATACGTATCTGTACTTTTACTCAAGTACTTGATCTGTGTACTTTGACCACCACTGGTATATTGTTATAGTGACTATAAACTACCGCTGTTCTCTGTTTCAAGAATCGGTGGGCAGTTTAGTTTCTTCAGTAGCAGGATCATCTGTCTTCTGTGTATTAAGGTTAACTCCATTCTCTTCTAAAATGAGGAAGAAAAAAAACAAAAAACAAAACAAGTAAGTCCAAAGGAGAAAACCAAACCGTCTGAACTCATCATATAACACTGATGCAGCAGTGTAATCATAGTGTTTAATAAATTAATTAATGAAGCCACAGTAACAGATATGAAGTGCTGAGGGTTATGAACACAGAGGAAGAGCTCCAGATTTATTATTGTGTTGACGAATGAAGCTTTTGGTTAATTGCTAAATTTACTCTCTTAATTGACCAATACTTTAATAATAACTGTTGTACAGAGAACTATGACACTTACAAAGAAAATAACTGGTCAATTATTACCAATTATTAATAACTGTGTTTCAAACAGTGAAGAACAATATAAGTTACTAAATATATAAGACTAAATATTCAAATATAATAATTGAATGAAATATCTGTTGTTAAAATTAGTACAAAAGAGCAGAAAGAGAGTCTCTCTTTTAAATTACAGTTTCGTATTATTTTCCACAGAAACTTCTGTTCTCAAATAGGGTAATATCTGAATGAAGGCAAGTGTGTTTTAGAAAATAGTATTTTTATGGCTTATCTTAGTCAGAAAAATCAGAAAGCCAGTCAAAAAATAACATCATTACGGGTCAGCTCTGTCTTTATATTTGTATTAATGATGTTAATGTTGTTGATGACTGAATGAACCCAAATTATACACATCTTACAGTGTTTGTTCTTCCTAATAGATCCAACGTCTCGCTAAAAGCAAACAGGGTTTAATTTATTGTAAATCTTTCTTTTGCATAGGCAGATAAGAACCCACTTAGACAAGAAGAGCCAGATAACTGACATAAGCAGCCAATCAGTTTCATTTAGTTTTTGTGTCAGAAATGACTTCAATTGTTGATGTAGATGCTACTTTGTGTCTCAAACAAAACTCAGATTTGATGTCACGATCTTTGTCTGAACCTGGTACCGTACAAGCAGACAGACAGTGCTCTTACTTCCAGAAGCTGAATAAAGCAGTCCATCAGATCAGATGAAGAAGTGTTTTTCCAGTAATATTAGTCTGTGCTGATGCTGTCATGTGTGCATCTATGCAGTCTTACTAGACTTACCAGTTCCATTATTAAACAACAAACCTTTTTCTTGTACCTTTCTTAAATTGCACAATGTTTAGGTTTATGATGTATGATCCTGCAGACGTTTCATGCTGTATTTATAATTATACAATCATTTGACTATTTATCTTTGTATTATAAACCTTTAAGTTTCTTTTTATGTTAGTTTGGAGATGTGTGATCAGTGCTGACTTGTGTATTTATGTATTATTGGTGTTTATTTTTTTTTATATTTAATATCTTTAAAGGTATATCATAATCCTACAAACACAAACATGAAGAAAAAATACATTTTTTTACAGACACACAGAGACACAGCTCACAGTAGATCTGTATCTGCCCTTCATCTGTAATTAGCTTAACAGTAATCAGACTTTTAGTTTATTTTTTCACAATTACATAAATTGTGTGTGATACTTACCCCTTTGTCTTTCTGGTTCAGAGTTCTTTCTGCGATAGTACATCACAACACCAGCTGCACCAACAGCTACACCAACAACTGCACCAACAGCAAAGATCCCTGCTACAACACCTGGAGACAGACCTGAACCTGTAATGATAAAGAGAGACAGTCATTAGTGTGAATGTGTGTCTGATCTAGAACAAACACTAGAAACATTCACACTGAACCTGTAATGATAGAGAGAGACAGTCATTAGTGTGAATGTGTGTCTGATCTAGAACAAACACTAATATAGGTGCAAGCAGCGATGACGAGACCATCACAGAAACACAGTGCACATCTTTCTTACATCCAGCTACACGTTTGTTACTTTGATCATGTGTTTTCTGTGGAGCATTAAGTTATTCTTCCTGCAGGTGGTGCTTCACGGCTCAGAAAGGCTAATTATACTGAACCACATCAAATATGAGAATAATTATATTTTACTGGATACATTTGTACACTTTAAAAAGGAAAACATGTATCTGTATTAATTCAATTAGGTTTGGCACTTGATAAACAAACAAAAATCTGCCCCAGCACACAAGTAAATACAATTATTTCTCCTGTTTAACATTACAATTGTAGAAACTTAAGTGTTCATTAAGCATTTGAACCTTTGATTGGAGTGATGCGTCAAAATAGGCTAATTATATAATAGATAATAGGCCCATATATAGATATATAATAGAATTATATAGAATGTAAGAAAATCTTAAAACATTAAGATAATATCCCTCCAATATTCGTACATGAGGGGGAACCCACTAATCTTCTCACCATGAATATCAATACAGAATTTCATGATCCCTTTTCCAGTAATTCTGTTCTCCACTTTATAATTTCCTCACAGTTTATTTTTTTGGTTGTTATTGAAGATGAGATCTCCAGTCTGATCATTCAGATGAAAGTTTCTCCATCTCGCATCATCCCCTAATTCAGGGTTCCTCAAATCTTTCCCTGGAGGTCCAATCTGCTGCAGACTTTAGCTCAATTTACCTGTGATTTTCTAATGATGCTGAAGACACTGATTAGCATGCTCAGGTGTGTTTGATTAGGGTTAGAGCTAAACTCTGCAAGAGTGGGACAGATTTGAGGATGCCTGCAGTCTAATCCATTAACTTGTTTAAGCCATCAAGGTCTCAAAGTTTGTTAGTTCACATTTATGGCATGCTTTTACTATCAAACTCTATAAACTTCTTTAATCTTGACAAACATCAAGTCATCTGAAAGTTTAAAGATTCAAGAATTGGGATTTACAATCATAATGCCATTGCAATATCATCCTTTTTATTCATGCCAACAGTTTGCAACAAAAAACACAACATTGAAAGTTTTTGCCCAGTGACGAATAAATTCAATCATGCAAACATCGGTGCGGTTTTGTGTTAATCCAGAGCACAAAAAAGTAGATGTCTGTCTATCTATCTATCGCTTCAGTCTTACAAACATTATAACCCCGCCCCCAGCGTTCTTTGTGCAGCTCTGATTGGACAGTCCTTCAAAACATTCTAACAGTGCCACTGACTGTTGTGTCTAACTATACACAGACTATATTATTCACTACACACAATCCAGAACTGTCAAGTTTTAATGAAAGAAAATGTAGCTAACAAAGAATTACAGAGATCATAGTTTGTATTTCACAATCAGCCTCATGCAGGTTTTCCAGCATAGAAGTTTGTATTTAGAAACCTTATTCATAGCCTTGCCAAATATGCATTAAGTTATTCAAGTGCCACTAGCATCATCAAAAATAATTGCACAAATAATGACTGTATGCAGTGAGATTTCCTGAGCATTATTCATGTATTTCAATAATTAGAGGCATCCAAAAGCACATACTGCTCTATATGTTTTGACAAACTTGCATGCTACTTTTGAATGGCTTTCTCTGTCTGCTGCTGTATATGTGTTTATAAAGCGCATTTGCTGCAGCAAGAACAGCCAAGTGAAAATGACACTAGGTGATCTTATTAGCGATGATGTGATCATCATCATCACGTAGTGGCCTGCTTTTGTTCAGAGTCTAATCTTTTATAGAAGAGGTGATGTGTTATTAATTTCACATAACTGATACAGTAACAGCTTGAGATCCAGTGCTATTGTGACAATTATATTCTGAAGAATTTAAAAAATGTGTTCTGCACAAAATGTTTCGAGTTGCTGCATCATTCAGATCAATGGTGTCCAAACCTGTTCCTGGAGACAGGACACTGTCCAGCAAAGTTTAGCTTCAAGCCTAATTAACACACCTGACCCAGCTAATCGAGGCCTTCAGACTCATTAGTCATTAAACTAATGAGACCACAGCTCTGCAAACATAGTGCATCTCCATTATTTAACACACCTGCTTCAGATCTTCAGCTCATTAGGAGAGAGCTCCATGAACTCAGACATCAACAATCAGCATAAGAATCTCATCAATGGTGACAATGGCGGTGTTCGAAATGCCATACTATCATACTCTTACTATTTGTATTGTATCCAGTATGTATGCTGTACATAGTATGCACATTTTCTGTATGCATGGAATACCCGTATGACCTACTATATTTCCCAGAATCTGATAACTATAACTCAAGTAGAATGAAATCAGTACAGATGCTGTGTTTGCAATGGCATACTATCATACAACTCCTACTATATTGAAGTATGCTGTGTGTATACTGTGTGAATAGTATGTGGATTTTCTATATGCATGGAATGCCCGGATTACCTGCTACATTTGATGTATGCATCAGAAGACACTGCATGGTCAAGTCATGTCAGTCGTCACCTTTATTTATAAACGCTTAACAGTCAAAGCAGCTTTAGGAAAATAGTGTGTCAATAATGCAAAATGGGATACTGTTTCAGAATAGGCCCTACTGATTGTTTCAAAGATATTAAATAATAATAATAATAGTAATAATATTGCAGTAATATAATATATACAATTAATATTTCAATTATGCAAACAGAATTCATGCAATAAACAGCACTGCAAAAGACAAGTGTATTTCTTATTTAGAAAAGACATGAGATGTGTGCTGTTGACCCGAGTTCAATTCAGCTATTGTCAAACTCATGCCACTCCTTTTTATATCACATACCAGACCAGAAAGTTCAAAAAAATTAAGTAAATATGAAAAGTGGAAATAAAACAGTGATAATACAGTGTTAGGTATGTTTTTGTCCCAATAAATTGGCATTAGTCTAATAAAACTGATATGCTAATTTACACTCAATGTTATTGCATACGGTTGTATAATGTACTACAGTACTGAATTATAAATATCTGCCATCTAATTATTATTTATACACCTGTTGCTAAAGAAAATGCTGCTATTTTAGTGTAAACAGAATTTATCATAATTTGCCCTAGTGTAACTAGAAGTATCACTTTCTCCACTTTGTGCCAAAAACATTGTTCAGTTAAAGACAGCTCAGTGTTGATTCAGTTCTGTCCAATAAGTAAAGTTCATAAATTATGAAATGAGTTCAACTGGGCAATATATTATTGTTTACTAATATCAAGCTTTATTAACAAGCCTTTGTAAAAAGAATAGTTAGCATATTTGTTTGTAAGGTAACAACCTTCACAGCTGTGCTGAATTAATGTTTGTGTTTGTCATGTGACAATTAAGCATACTACTCAGAAATAATTGTTTCTTATTGTATACTGTTTCACACACTATTCTTTAAAAATGGTAGGCAGTATTCACTGTGTACTGGACAGTGAGCAGTAAGCAAGTACGCCATTTCAAACACAGCCAATCACAAAGCTTTATGCCACAATGCATGCTGGGTACCAGCATAGTACAAAACTCATCTGTGACTCCCAGCATGCACTGCACCATGAATTATGCAGCTGAACTATCTTAGCATTTCTTTATTAAGTGACAAAGTACAACAAATTAAAATATTTTTTTTGTTCAACTATTCAAAAGAAATGTAGATTTGTAAACGTTTGTTCATTTAACTTTAGAATTATTCATAGAGCTCTGATCTAAATAAGATCACTTTTATATTGACATGTTTAATCTACTCACCAGAGACAGTAACAGTGATTATCTTGTTTATGGTGTATCTTCTGCTGCTGATGGTCACTTCATAAAGTCCAGAGTCTGTAGTTGTGGTGTTTGTGATGGTCAAAGATCCAGTCTGATTGTCCAGCTGCAGTCTGTCTCTGAATCTCTCATCAGGACCATTATGTTTATAGGACAGTTGGGATGCTTTATAGATTTCAGCTATGATAGCTCCTCCAAACATCCACAGTAGTTTATCAATTTTCTGTATTTCAGTAACAGTCAGAGTAACAGTTTCTCGCTCCTTCACTGACACTGACTTCATTTCACCTGTCACAACAACAAACACATGAAGAACAGTAAGGAACAGCTACTTAAACATTAATTATATACATAAAGTTTTTAAACACTTCTCACTTAAATCTCGGTGAGTCTATTAAAGCTCATTTAATTCTCAGTTGTTTTAAGTAAAAATTCTACAGCAATATGTTACTGGTCATAAAGACAAATTTCAAGTCTAACAGGACATTTGCATCAAAGGACTGACAAAGAGAAGAAGAGAAATGTGTTCAGCAGATCAACTGATCAAATTCAGGTGAAGATTTGAGCTCATTATAAAACTGAACACAACAGTGAATAATGAACAGACAGAGAAATTAAGTATCATTATCAGCTTCACTTATAACTAACCAGGGTTGCATTTCCTAAAAGCAACTATGGTCGCAAGTTCCATCATTACATTAGACAACTTGCAACCATAGTTAGTTAACAATACTTTTGGAAAACGTACCTAGTTTGACTTTCTTTCTGTCAAATAGAAGTTCTTAAAGAGAATTAACAGAGGTTTAGCTCTAGTTAAAGTTGATAGTCTAATCAGAGTCAGAATTGTAACCCAAAGGACGCTGGTTCGAGTCTCAGTACCGGCAGGGATTGTTGGTGAATGACCAGCACCACGACAAAAGGGCTAAAGGCACATCTTAAGGAAAATCTGCTTTTCACTACACCCATAATTTATGATTACAGAAAAAATATATATACGGTTGTATTGAACATTTATGGACAAACAGATTTTGTGTGTAGGAGGTGGCAACTTTTGCACATGGGGTAAAAGTCTCACAGTATTGATATAAATACTTAAGCTAAAATAATGTAAATTATTAAAACAA
Organism: Gymnocypris eckloni scoliostomus; assembly: GCA_027564155.1. Classification (NCBI taxonomy): domain Eukaryota; kingdom Metazoa; phylum Chordata; class Actinopteri; order Cypriniformes; family Cyprinidae; genus Gymnocypris; species Gymnocypris eckloni. Next base: position 12,474,615 of record CM050418.1, on the reverse strand, counting down.
TCACTTTAGCAATGTTTGTACTATGTTCTGCTTATTTTGATAAAAAAATCTATTTGTTTAAAAAATATATTTTCATTAAAATAATTTAATATAAAAAATATTTTAAAATGCAAACAAAATCATATTAAAAAGTAAAGATTCTGAAATGAATTGGTATTATACATAAATTAAACATAAAAATATATAAAAATTAACATTAATTTTATATCTAAACAAACTTATATCTAAATATGTTACAATTTAAAATGTGTTACAATCTTCCCCATCTTACCTTACAATAATAATAAATACAAAAATCACTCACCAACAGTAATACTGTATTTACTGTGTAAGATCATTCTTCTAGTAATGATCTCCACTTTATAATCTCCACGCTGATCTCTTCGGATGTATCTGATGGTGAGGTCTCCGGTCGTACTATTCAGATCAATGTTTCTCCGTGTCTTGTTAACATTGCCGTTTAAAAATCCCTTAACTTGCTCGAGACCATAGACGGTCCCAAGGTTGTTAGTTTACATTTACGCCATGCTTTAACATTTAACATCTTAATTATTTTGACAAACAAAAGTCATTCAAAGATTTAAGGACTCAAGCACTTTGTGATAGTAATATCATAGCAATAGCCTAAAATCCATTTAACTCATACCAAGAGTTTGTATCAATACACACAACATTAAAATGAGGAGCTCTGAACAGTTTTTGTCCAGTGACACTGACAGATAAATTCAATCATAAAAACATCAGTGCAGATTTCTTGTTAATAATCAAGACCACAACATTTTGATTTAGATGTGACATTTTTAGACATTTAGATGTGTTAGTTCAGAAAATGGTGATTCAGGAGATATATTGATTAATATCTTTCTTAAATCAAATCAAAATCAAATCAAATCACTTTTATTGTCACATCACCACAGCACAAGTGCCTTGGTGAGTGAAATTCTTACGAGCATGCTCCAGACAGTGCAAAAAACAACAATTTACATATGGACAGTACAAATTTACAGACTGTACAGAAGACAATGTGCAAAAAACACATACATATACTCAGTACACATAGTGTACTATAAAGACATACTTAGTTATCAACTACACATTATACACCGTATGGGCACATCTACGTTATGTACACTATCTATACATGATTTAGTCTATACATAGTAATAATGTGAAGGTGCAACAGATTATAAATTAACAGCAGATTGGTTGAGCAGCAGATAGTTGTGCAAAGGTGCAACAGATTATGCATATGCAGTGTCGTGGATGTGCTTTTGTATGGTGTCCAGTGATAGCAGATGTGTTAGTGCAGTGTGTGTGTGTAGTCCGGTAGAACTGTTAAAGTGCAGTGCATGGCATGTTGTGTGAGTGGGAGTGTGATGTAGGGTGTATTAGTTTTTGCTGTTCATTAGCCTGATAGCCTGAGGGAAAAAGCTGTCCCTCAGTCGGCTAGTGCGGGATCGGATGCTGTGGAGACGTCTTCCTGAGGGCAGCAGAGAGAGCAGTCTGTGGGACGGGTGGCTGGAGTCTTTGATAATCCTCCGGGCTTTCCTTGTACACCGCCTGGTGTAGATGTCCTGGAGGAGGAAGCTCACCTCCAACAATGTGGCGGGCAGTTCGCACGACCCTTTGCAGAGCCCTGCGGTTGCCAGCGGTGCTGTTTCCAAACCAGGCGGTGATGCAGCCGGTCAGGATGCTCTCCACAGTGCAGGTGTAGAAGGATCTGAGGATGCTGGGGCTCATTCCAAACTTCCTCAGCCGTCTCAGGAAGAAGAGACGCTGATGTGCCTTCTTCAGCACTGCATCTGTGTGAGCAGACCATGTGAGATCCTCGGTGATGTGAATGCCGAGGAACTTAAAGCTGCTCACCCGCTCCACAGGTGTTTTGTCGATGGTGATGGGTGTGTGTTCTCTGCTCTGTCTCCTGAAATCCACCACCAGCTCCTTGGTCTTGTCGATGTTGAGTGAGAGGTGGTTCTCCTGACACCATTTAGTCAGGGTACTCACCTCCTCTCTGTAGGCCGTCACATCGTTGTCGGTGATCAGGCCTATCACCGTTGTGTCATCAGCAAATTTGACAATGACATTGGAGCTGTGTGTAGCTGTACAGTCATGTGTGTACAGGGAGTACAGGAGTGGGCTGAGGACGCAGCCCTGCGGTGCACCAGTGTTGAGGATCAGGGGAGATGATGTGTTGTTGCCCATTCTGACCACCTGACTTCTGCCTGTCAGGAAGTCCAGGATCCAGCTGCACAGGGATCTGTTCAGTCCCAGAGTCTGGAGCTTCGCAACCAGTGTGGCAGGCACTATGGTGTTAAATGCCGAACTATAATCCACGAACAGCATCCTCACATAGGTGTTCTTATTTTCCAGGTGGGAGAGAGCAGTGTGCAGGGTGAAGGCAATAGCATCGTCTGTGGAACGGTTACTGCGGTATGCAAATTGTAGTGGGTCCAGTGAAGCCGGCAGCACAGAGCAGATGTGTTCTCTGACGAGCTTCTCAAAACACTTGCTGAAGATAGGGGTCAGAGCAACGGGCCTCCAGTCATTCAAGCATGTGATTTTATTTTTCTTCGGTATGGGCACAATGGTGGATTTTTTGAAGCATGCGGGAACCACAAACAGAAAGAGGGACAGATTGAAAATATCTGTAAAAACCCCGGCTAGCTGGAAAGCCAATCATGTACATATATAGTAGTGGTGGGCCGTTATCGGCGTTAACGTGCTGCGTTAACGTGAGACTCTTATCGGGCGATAAAAAATATCGCCGTTAATCTATTCTCAAAGTTGGGTTGGGAGCTGGGTCTATACTAAAGCTATGATGACTTTCACCCTGATATTTTAGCGCGGATGTATACCTAGCGAATTGCACTGTAGGGGCGAGCGAGTCTTGAACTAGAGGCTGGCATTTTTCGGGAATCCACGGGATGGGAAACAAAATCGCTACGAATCACGTGAATGACGCAGTCCGTGATGGACAGATTGTTAACGGCTGGTCTATGTGGTAATACACTCGGGCAGGACATCCAAACGCTCACCTATCATTCATCAACCTCAAATATGGCTTTTCATCTGAAAGATGTATGTAGTAGCAACTTTACACGGCCGCTCAATATGATGTTAACCTAGAGAAATGTGCGCTATTGAAGTGTTTGTGTGGAAGCGCGTTTGCTGCAGGACAGGCTCGGTCGCTCACTTGCTCTTAAAATCTCCGTCATTTTGGTCATACAGATAAAAGTAGCCTAATACATCTTTCGAATCTGTAAAGACTCTCGTTTATTGTGTGCACTCAGAATAACAACAAAAGCGTTGCGCTTTTAAGCAAACAGGATGCGCTTTAGGTCTCATGTGAACTTGAGCGAGAAACTTGAAACTCCGTCTTTGAAAAATATATCTATAGAGTGAAATGTCTAAAAATAAAAATAGAAGGCGTGTGTGTTAGCATGGATGATTTACATGAAATTTAATCTGTGCAACACTGTGCATAAGATGGCTTTCAGTTCAATATAATAACAAAAACAACATTTTGGGTTTTATTCAACTAATAAGGTGGGCACGCTGTGATCTGTACTATATTTTTACTGTAATTGACAGTTATCAAAAAAAAAAAAAAAACGGACACGGGAGTGGGAGGGAATGGGAGTCATTCTTCCGGGAGTGGAGCAGGATTTTCCTCCAGTTTTTTTGTGGGATTGGGACGGGGAAGAGATTAAAGTTTGTGATGCATTTTGGAAACAGGAGATGAGCCCCTGGTCTAATCGCCACCTGGCTTGAGAAACCCATTCTCAAAGACTTACTTTTAGTCATTATTTGGGTAGCACACATATTCTGAATGCCTTGACGAAATTCAAAATGAGCCATTTTAATCTAGATTAATCTAGATTAATTCCAAGATTACAGTGAGATTAATCTAGATTAAAAAAATTAATCTATGCCCACCACTAATATATAGTCATAGTGCCACAAGCATTAATCATTGCATCTTTAAAAAGAATACAGATAATACAATATTTTATTAATGAAAACATATGGTTGAACACCTGCACAAGGCTGACTGTTGTGGGATTACAAATTTTATTTAAATGTTCACTTCCTGACTAAGAAAGTGTCAGGCATTTCATGTGTTTGAGATCGTTTCCTGACCATTTGAGCTTGAGACAGCTGTGCCTTTTGTCTCTATGATAATGGTAAGATCAATGAGTCAGACTACTGAGAGATTCAACCTTTGTTCTGCAAATGGCTTTCTGGCCCAGACGTGGATTCGTTTAGGTTGATTGGATTAGTGTCTATGCATTTGATTATGTTGATGAGATTATAACCACGGGAAGTTTAGCAACAAAAACTAACGCCTCCCTCATGTGCTTGCTTTGTTTGATGTTTGTCTCCACCTCCAAAAAGTCCCTCCTCCAAAAATACCTATAAGACACCCTGTAAATTACTTAAGATTGAGATTTCGATGACTGCAGCTACCAACAGCTTGGGTTCTCAATAAAAAGAATCCTGCTGATGATCCAATCCGATTTCTCCTGGTCTTCTCTTCTGAGTCTTCTACACTTTAGAAGAACAGAGTTTTCAACAGATGGTGCCGTGACCCGGATAGAGTTCCAGCTTCCTCACCTGAAAAACTTCAAGCTCAAACAAAGATCTGCATCTTTTGGAATTCAGCGAAACTTCCAGCTGAACAAAGATTCCCAGACTGAATTTTTCTCTCAACCAAAGGTTGTGGTGAGTGCTGTCTCTAATCCAAAAGAACCTAAGACCAGTACAAATGTGTATCCTCTGTGCCGTCAGAGAAGAGTTAACATACATCTGTAGGGTTTGTTTAACTAAGTTATCCTCTGTTTCAGGCAGGGAAGAGTTTATCCTCTAAAGTTTTTTATTTTAGAGATGAAAGTTATCCTCTGTTCTTGTAGGCAGGGAAGTTATCCTCTGTTTCAGGCAGGGAAGGTTAGCATTTCGTGCTAATAATTTTGGTTTATCCTCTGTTCTTGTAGGCAGGGAAGTTATCCTCTGTTTCAGGCAGGGAAGGTTAGCATTTCGTGCTAATAATTTTGGTTTATCCTCTGTTCTTGTAGGCATGAAAGTATCCTCTGTTTCAGGCAGGGAAAATTTGGCATTACGTGCTAAAAATAAGTTATCCTCTGTGTCAGGCAGGGAAGTTAAGTGTGAAGTGTTGGTAATTTGGAAAGTTAACAATAGTTAAGTTTTTTTTAACAAGTGTACCCTGTGTTGATCAGAGAAGTTTTTTTGTTTTTGTTTTTTTTTGTTAAGTGTGGTACAGAAGAAACTTACAAAATGGTTATAAGGAATGCTAGGCTGATTCCAACCACAGAAAAGAGTGGTCTTGCGACTCCTTTGTGGTCAGATAGTGAATTCAAAACGCTGTTAGGGGAACAAATGGACCTAATAGTCACTGAAAAAGTTAGACAAGAACTAACGCAGAAATATGAGATTCATCCAGACAAGACTTGGTCGGTAGATGAGTGTAAAAAGGTACTAGGAGCAAGTATTCGTAAGAACAATGTGAAAGGCATTATCTGTTGTCACAGAGAATTCAGTTTAACATTAGCTACACAACAGTCTCAGCGTAACTCAGAGCAAGAGAAACAGAACAATGAACTCCGTGCTAGAGTATCCACTTTGACTAAGAAATTGAACCTCAAGAAAGCTGCAGCAAAAACTGATGTGAAAGTTAGTCAGCCTGATAACATTTACCCTGATTTACTTGCGTTTTTTGAAACAGATGTAGCTCTCCCATCAGTAACTGATGTGCTTGTAAATTCCGTAAATGTGTGTGGTGCTAAGAAAAGATCTCAGGGGATTGAGGAAACTGATAGTGTTCCTCTCAATTCTTCTGTTGTGCAAATACAAACTGTTGCCAAAGCTTTAGGTCCTAAAGATATAGAGACTATCTCAAAGTTTACCGTCACGCACACATTTTTCTGAATTTAGAAGAACATTGATCAGTAAAATGTGTCTTTATGACATGTCGTTGGCAGAAGTCATGCAGTTGATGTCACAAATCTAACTGAATCTGAATTCAACAGTTTTGAATCTGCTGTTACTTCTGAACTGCGAAATGCCAGTAAGGGTGATTTAAGAGAAGGTATTTTGAAAATCCTAAAGAATATCTTAGGGCCCAAAATAGATTGGTCTAGAATTACTACCTGTGTGCAAAGGAAAGAAGAAACTGTGAGTGAATATACTGAGAGATTTTGTCAGTCAGCTGTAATCTACAGTGGAATTGTTAATGACCCTGAAAGTGTGCTGGATGACAAGGGACCCCTGGTTCGTATCTGGTCAGATGGCCTTGTAGCCGAATACAGAAAAGCTTTACCATTCTTAGATCTAACTTGGTCTAACAGAACTCTCAGAAGTAACCTAGACAGGTTAGCTACATGGGAAAGAGATGCTGATGTCAAGGCAAAAGTAAGAGTAGCAGCAGCTACGTTTAACACAACGAAACAAGACAATAGATGGTCTAAAGAAAGCAAATGCAAATACTGTGAAAAATTAGGACATTGGGAGAAAGAGTGTAGGAAGAAGTTGCAAGATAGTAAAATAAATGCTATGCATAATTCTGCTCCTTCTCAGCCTGCACACAACCCTGAAGTAGTTCCGCCAGTGACCACTGAAACTGTGGTACAGATAGTTCAGGCTCTTCTAAGAGCACAACAAGACCAGGAAAAAACTAATTATTGGGGCTGTGAGTAGCTACCTTTCCTGTAATCCAACACAATGATCAAATAATTTTTGTGAAAGGTAGCATAAAAGAGAAAGAGATTGATTTTTTGCTTGATACAGGTGCAGAAATTACAGTAATTCCTACAAAATTGGCACCACTAATGAATCAAGCAAAAGTCACTTCTGTCACTTCCTCCCGTTGGGGAAATTGGTTAGCAACTCTCACAGCCCCGAATATTGTTATACAGCGTGCACCAGTCACGAACCCATCCTCATGTATGATGTCTGCAATGAATGAATTTGTGTTAGAGGATGAAGCCGAAATGACTCATGATTGTGTTACGCTTACATATGCAGCGACAAGTGAAATAGCAGAAACTCCCATAGAGAACGCAGAATTGGAGTTGTTTGTTGATGGTTCAGCTCAAGTTATTGAAGGTAACAGACGAGCAGGATATGCAGTAACTTCCACCACTGAAGTAGTTGCTTCAGGTCATCTTCCAGATCATTTTTCAGCTCAAGCTGCAGTATTGTGTCAGGGAAGGAAAACTTGGACTCATGTGTCACCCTGTAAAGTTGTTCCTTCCCCTGCAGGGATAGGATAGGACAGACACAAGAACCAGTGAGGAGCCCAGGGAAGAACCGAAAGCAACAGGCTTGAGGGGCCAACCTCGGTGAAGATTTCCTCATAGGCCTTTCCCCATCCAATAGTCCATCCTTTCCTCACTGTTCTTTAGGTGTCGCAGGAATTAAGAAATAGGGAAAGAAGGAACAACCATAGCAGACTATATTTTGAACAGAGGATACAACCCTAATGTTGTAGACTCTACAAATACTGCTCTGTGCCGTTGGTCTCTCTTGTTTGTGTTTCTTTCTTCCTCTGTGCAGATACCACCTGATGGCTGTCCTGAGATCCATATGCACCACCCTTCTCAGCTGCGGATAAAGCCACAACCTCTAGAAAACAACTAGACCCATTGCCGAGCCAACTATCACACAAGAAAGAGAAAAGAAAGAAGAAGAAGAAAAAAATAAATAAATAAAAAATACACAACGCAGAGACTCACATACGGGAACTTCAGTCATCCATCAACATGATCAAGATTTTCGTACTATTAACCATCATGGACATCACGCAAAGTGTAGACCCCAGAAACAACATATTCGTAGAGCTGATGAATATGTCAAGAAATGCCTTGTTTGCTGGAAAGAACGTTTGCATGCCGCACGCACCTTCAGTAGGAGCAGGAATCCCATGGGTGGCACACCCTATCTCCAAATGTGATACGTGTACCTTATTCGATCATCATACCAGTGGATTATACAACAAGGATACATGTCACAACGTAACAATTCCTCCAGCTTCTTCGTGTTGCATTCCTGGACTACCATCCTGCAACCTAACTTCAGCTACTCCCATCATGACAGATCTACTCATGCCAAGGATGTTCTATTGGTGCATGGAAAATCATGCTCCAGCATCGACTACACTGGGTGAAATTCCTCGTGAACGTTGCAGCTTTGTGATTGAAAGAAGAACCGAATTCGATGTGTACGTTACTACATCAGATACGAAAGAGGAGAATGAATTAAAAGAGTGTCTCTACGGGAACCCATCCCTACCGAAACTTTTGCCATAAATCAGTGGTGTATGATTCCTCCACCGACTGGCACTTTGTGGTTATGTGGGACTTCTGTCTACAGCATCCTACCCAGCCAATTCAATGGCAGGTGCACCCTGGTTTATGTCCTACCAGCCATCAGAGAAAATACACACTCCACCTCAAGTTCTCCACATCTACAAAATTCAGCTTCTACCAACAAAGATGGCTGCATTCCAGGACTCACTTGTGTACAAACGTGGTGGTCAAGAACTCTTGGAGCATTAATCCCATCGTATGGTGTCATGCAGGCTCTCGATCAAGTCAGAAGCCTGTCGGATTCTGTACAGAAATTGGCCAATGATACGGTTTTGGCCCTGGGCAACATCAAGGACACTCTTGCCTCGCACAAGATGATGATCTTACAGAACAGAGTGGCCTTGGATTACATTCTTGCAACACAAGGGGGAGCCTGTACCATTATCGGTCCTGAATGCTGCACCGGGTTAATGGATCCAACAGAGAACTTGAACAAAATCCAACAAGACATTCTTGGTCTTTCAGCAAAATTACACCAGATGACTGAAGATAATTCTTCATGGTCCGGAAACTTGTTAGGTAAACCCTGGCTGTGGATCAAGGAAATAGCAATTCTGCTGTTGTTTCTCCTACTTGCGTACTATCTATGCATCCACAGTATCAAGTGTTTCTTTCAGCAAATGACTCCCACCTCTCACGAGGAAATGACAGTTCCAACCAGAAAAGATTATTACCCGTAAGAACTTCACGGACCCTAATTGCATGTTTTGTTTCTGTGTCAGCATGCAATTACATATAAGCAACACAGAACATGTACAATGTGCCTGTAACGATTACAAGTTACAAGAATTAACTTTTAAGTGTCTAAATTTGTATTTTGTGAGAGTTATTAGAACTCTCAAACGGGGAATTGTGGGATTACAAATTTTATTTAAATGTTCACTTCCTGACTAAGAAAGTGTCAGACATTTCATGTGTTTGAGATCGTTTCCTGACCATTTGAGCTTGAGACAGCTGTGTCTTTTGTCTCTATGATAATGGTAAGATCAATGAGTCAGACTACTGAGAGATTCAACCTTTGTTCTGCAATGGCTTTCTGGCCCAGACGTGGATTCGTTTAGGTTGATTGGATTAGTGTCTATGGGAAGTTTAGCAACAAAAACTAACGCCTCCCTCATGTGCTTGCTTTGTTTGATGTTTGTCTCCACCTCCAAAAAGTCCCTCCTCCAAAAATACCCATAAGACACCCTGTAAATTACTTAAGATTGAGATTTCGATGACTACAGCTACCAACAGCTTGGGTTCTCAATAAAGAAATCCTGCTGACAATCCAATCCGAAGTCTCCTGGTCTTCTCTTCTGAGTTTTCTACACTTTAGAAGAAAGCAGTTTACAACACTGTTCAATGTAAACTATCAATATAGTATTGGCTTAACAGACAATTATAATTTGTATAAATTTTCCAATACACTATGCACTGTAACATTTGTTTCAGTGGTAATACATTATATTATTATTATTATTATTATTATATATTATTATTATTATTATTATTTTTTTAAATATATATTATATATATATATATATATATATATTATATATATATCTTTTTAAATATTACGAACATAATAACCCCTCCCCCGACGCTCTTTCTGTATTGCTGATTGGTCAATCATTCAGAATGCATTAACAGCTCCGCCAGCTTTTGTGACATCCCGATATGCACACGCTGTGATATGGCAGCCGTTATATGCACTAAGTGCAAATAGCAATAGGCGCTATTTATATTAAGTGAAAATAGCATATTTTCTTAGTGATAGATGTTCTTTACACCCTAAGTACAAATAGCAATGGATTCTATTTACAATAAGTGGAAATAGCTATATTTTTAATGGTATGCTATTAACACTAAGTGCAATGAGCTATAATTTATTCTATTTACACTATGTTAAAGTAGCAAGATGTTCTGCTATTTATACTACTTAATGCAAATAGTGGCAATTATCTGCACCTCAGTATTGTAGTACATAACGTATTGAGTGTAAACTATAATTTTATTTAAATTATTAAATGAATGCCACCTTATTGGGACAATAAAGCCATCCCTACCCCTACCCGATAATTTATTTTCAACTTGATTATTTATTTAATGAAAATAATTGCCTTTCCGATGTGATATGAGATTTGATTAGGGAGGAAAAAAAGTTGGTGGTTCGAAACACTACGGCACGCGCTTTACCATCTACGCCACTGGGGCTGACTTTTGACAGTCGTCTTTTGTAGTGTTGAATAGCTCAGTCACACGTTGGTGGGGGGAGTTAGTGTAAATATCCTCTGCCAACAAGGCGGGCTATTTGCACTTAGTGTAAATAGACATTCCGCTATGATATTCATTGCACACAGTCAGCCAACGTACAGTTTTGATGGAAGAAACAATTAGCAAACAAGAAGATGATTACAGAGACTATATTGATAGTTTACATTGAACAGTCAGCCTTGTGCAGGTGTTCAACCATATGTTTTCATTAATACAATATTGTATTATCTGTATTCTTTTTAAAGATGCAATGATTAATGCTTGTGGCACTATGACTATATATGTACATGATTTACAGCTATAACAATTCAATTTAATTGTAAATACTGTTTATTGTTTTTCCCTTAAATTAATCAGTTGTTATTTAGTAGTTTTCAAATGCTCCAAGTTAATATTTACATTATTTAAGAAAAGTAGCTTATAGCAACCTTATTTTTAGTGACTTCTAAAATTTGTAAAACTTTTCAGACATTTGACTTGTACTTTATTGATTTTTGAGTTGCTGTGGCACAGTTTCATATATTCATTTCTAAATAGATATTATTCAAATAAATTGATCTTTACTTTCCAAAATATGTTAAGCATCTCTCACTTTTTGTCTATATTGATCAAATTGATTCTTATAATTGAAAAACAATCTCACAACACCCATCTTTCAAAAGAGACTCTAGTTATGTCTTTAGTCCAAATAGTTCATGAACTGTTATGGTTTTAGTTTGTGTAGGTTATCTTTTGATTTGAGTTCAATTAGTGGGGCGACTGTTAACAGGTTAAGCGAGCAATATCTTGATCTCCAAACTTCCACAGTATCTCATCATCTCTCTGTATTTCAGTAAGACCAGTGCGTAGAGTGACAGAATCTCTTTCCATCAATAACACGGACTTCACATCATCTGTCTCAACAACAAAAACATGAGAATAAACAGAAACAGTTTTGAGAGATTAATCGTGTAATGCCGTCTGGAGTATAAAATTTATCTGAAATAAAGTGAACATGATTTCTGCTGAGGGAGACTGATTTCCAGAAGATCATTAGAACAAATAATGTCAATTCAACTTTCAAATCAATTGGAAATCAGTTGAAAGGTCTCAAAGCATTTCCACATCATGGGCTCTGCTTGCTTGTATTGGGTTTGGGATATGGATTTTTTGTATTCTATCATGAGTATTTTTTAAAAATGTTACATAATATAGCTTTACATGCAGAGAGATAGATTTTTATTTTATTTTATCATATGTTTCAGTTAATAAATCTCACGAGTCTTGTCTAATAAAGCTGATTTAACTCTCAGGTTATGTTGATCATTTATACAGCAGACGTTTGCTGTCAGAAAGACACATATCATGTCTAACAAGACATTTTCTTTTAAGTAAAAACAAAGAAAAGAAATGTGTTCATAAGCTCATTTGATAGTGCAAGTGAACATGAGCATATTTACTGGTGTTTGGAAATGTATTACAGTTTTTTTCAGTCGCTAACAAGCGTTTGTCCAACCAGTTGTCACATTTTCAAAACTCTAAACACAATTAGCACAGCATTGGTCTTTTGTGGCCATACCATTCACACCTTTCATGTCGTTTTCACCCAATATGCAGTCAGTGAACACATTTCCACAATGCTTACATTTTCTTAACAGACAAGCTATACCTCCCAACAAAATTATGGACTGTTTTTGTAGTATTTACGAATGTTAACACACAACATCCCACAATAGCAAAAACAATATTCCAAACCTTAGATACAGTATAAAAACCTCTGTTTCTGCAATGATATCAGTTCAAAAACAATATCAATATCAAAAATATATCTCAGCTGATAATAAACAAACCATTGAATAATTGACACACAGCTGATTTATGTTGGGTTAATTGGGCCAACCACAGCTGATTCCAGTCTGGCTTAGAATCAGTGGCAGGGGTTATTTTTTCTATTACATTTACACTTATACAGTAAAAGGAGGACTTTGAGGAGTGATGTTTTTGGAAACAGAAACAGAAAAGACAAACACTGTAATGTCTGGACGAGGAAGAGTAAGAGCAAGGGGCCCAGGGAGAAGAGCAGGCCCAGTGAGAGATGCAGTGAGAGGTGCAGGAGCAGTGAGAGGAGCAGGAGCAGTGAGAGGTGCAGGAGCAGTGAGAGGTGCAGGAGCAGTGAGAGGAGCAGGAGCAGTGAGAGGTGCAGTGAGAGGTGCAGGAGCAGTGAGAGGAGCAGGAGCAGTGAGAGGTGCAGGAGCAGTGAGAGGAGCAGGAGCAGTGAGAGGAGCAGGGCCAGGGAGAAGAGCAGGCCCAGTGAGAGATGCAGTGAGAGGTGCAGGAGCAGTGAGAGGTGCAGGAGCAGTGAGAGGTGCAGGAGCAGTGAGAGGAGCAGGAGCAGTGAGAGGTGCAGGAGCAGTGAGAGGAGCAGGAGCAGTGAGAGGAGCAGGAGCAGTGAGAGGTGCAGGAGCAGTGAGAGGAGCAGGGCCAGTGAGAGGTGCAGGAGCAGTGAGAGGAGCAGGAGCAGTGAGAGGAGCAGGAGCAGTGAGAGGTGCAGTGAGAGGTGCAGGAGCAGTGAGAGGAGCAGGAGCAGTGAGAGGAGCAGGAGCAGTGAGAGGTGCAGGAGCAGTGAGAGGAGCAGGAGCAGTGAGAGGTGCAGGAGCAGTGAGAGGAGCAGGAGCAGTGAGAAGTGCAGGAGAAGTGAGAGAGGAGCAGGAGCAGTGAGAGGAGCAGGGCCAGGAGAAGAGCAGGCCCAGTGAGAGATGCAGTGAGAGGTGCAGGAGCAGTGAGAGGTGCAGGAGCAGTGAGAGGTGCAGGAGCAGTGAGAGGAGCAGGAGCAGTGAGAGGTGCAGGAGCTGGAGCAGTGGGAGGAGCAGGAGCAGTGAGAGGAGCAGGAGCAGTGAGAGGTGCAGGAGCAGTGAGAGGAGCAGGGCCTGTGAGAGGTGCAGGGCCAGTGAGAGGTGCAGGAGCAGTGAGAGGAGCAGGAGCAGTGAGAGGTGCAGTGAGAGAGGAGAAGGAGCAGTGAGAGGTGCAGGAGCAGTGAGAGGAGCAGGAGCAGTGAGAGGAGCAGGAGCAGTGAGAGGAGCAGGAGCAGTGAGAGGAGCAGGAGCAGTGAGAGGTGCAGGAGCAGTGAGGAGGAGCAGGAGGCAGTGAGAGGTGCAGGAGCAGTGAGAGGAGCAGGAGCAGTGAGAGGGCAGGAGCAGTGAGAGTGCAGGAGCAGTGAGGAGCAGGAGCAGTGAGAGGAGCAGGGCCAGGAGAAGAGCAGGCCCAGTGAGAGATGCAGTGAGAGGTGCAGGAGCAGTGAGAGGTGCAGGAGCAGTGAGAGGAGCAGGAGCAGTGAGAGGTGCAGGAGCAGGAGCAGTGGGAGGAGCAGGAGCAGTGAGGAGGAGCAGGAGCAGTGAGAGGTGCAGGAGCAGTGAGAGGAGCAGGGCCAGTGAGAGGTGCAGGAGCAGTGAGAGGAGCAGGAGCAGGAGCAGTGATAGGAGCAGGAGCAGTGAGAGGTGCAGTGAGGAGGTGCAGGAGCAGTGAGAGGAGCAGGAGCAGTGAGAGGTGCAGGAGCAGTGAGAGGATCAGGAGCAGTGAGAGGAGCAGGAGCAGTGAGAGGTGCAGGAGCAGTGAGAGGAGCAGGAGCAGTGAGAGAGGAGCAGGGCCAGTGAGAGGAGCAGGAGCAGTGAGAGGAGCAGGAGCAGTGAGAGGTGCAGGAGCAGTGAGAGGAGCAGGGCCAGTGAGAGGTGCAGGAGCAGTGAGAGGTGTAGGAGCAGTGAGGTTGCAGGAGCAGTGAGAGGAGCAAGAGCAGTGAGAGGAGCAGGAGCAGTGAGAGGGCAGGAGCAGTGAGAGGAGCAGAAGCAGTAAGAGGTGCAGGAGCAGTGAGAGGTGCAGGAGCAGTGAGAGGAGCAGGAGCAGTGAGAGGTGCAGGAGCAGTGAGAGATGCAGGAGCAGTGAGAGGTGCAGGAGCAGTGAGAGGAGCAGGGCCAGGGAGAAGAGCAGACCCAAGGAGAGGGCAAGGTAGAGGTGTAAGAATGCGTGGTGGTGGCATTCCTAGGGCTGCAAGAACAGTAGTCAGTGATGAAATTCTTGCCACTATCATTGACCATGTAATCAACCACGGTCTTTCACTAAGAGAGGCTGGTGAAAGAGTGCAGCCCAATTTGAGGCGGTCAACAGTTGCCTCCATTATACGCATCTTTCAACAAACCAACAGGTAAGTATTGTATTTTACATGGATTGTTTCTATTCTCACTTGACATGTCAATATGGTCATACAGTAATGCATATGTTGAATTTTTTGTCCCTCTAAAGAATGCAACGTCTTCCACCCTCTGGGGGAAGAGGAAAGCTCCTCAATAATGATCAAGAGCTTGCCATTGTAGAAATGGTTGTTGCAAATAATGCAATAAAACTGCATGAAATTCAAACTAGAATTGTGGTGGACCATGAGATATTTGACAATATCGATAGCATCAGCCTCACAACCATTACGCGGACATCGTCCAAACACAGAGTGCGGATGAAGCAGCTCTACACTGTTCCCTTTGAGAGGAACAGTGAGTTATGGAATTGGAGGCCAACCAGGCCCCTCATGAATTCATATACATAGATGAGGCAGGATTCAATCTGGTCAAAAGGCGTCGACGTGGACGAAATGTAATTAGAAAAAGGGCCACAGTTGATGTGCCAGGACAGAGAGGGGCAAACATTACCATGTGTGCAGCAATTGCAAATGCAGGATTACTCCTTCACAGATGTCAGGTTGGACCCTATAATACCGAGCGCCTCCTTGTCTTTCTCAATGATCTCCACCAGCGCCTGGTTCCAGAGCAGGACCAGGAGGGTGAAAACATAAGGACCTTTGTAATTACCTGGGACAATGTGGCTTTCCATCATTCGCAAGCAATAACAACATGGTTTGAAGTCCACCCAAGACTGGTAAGTCTCTTCTTCCTATTCACCTTTCCTCAACCCCATAGAGTTCTTTTCTGCATGGAGGTGGAAGGTTTATGACCATCAGCCACATGACCAGATGTCCCTCCTTGAAGCCATGGATGCTGGCTGCGGGGACATCACAGTTGATGATTGCCAAGGGTGGATCCGACATACTAGGCGGTTTTATCCCAGGTGCATCGCCTTGGATAACATCAGATTTGATGTTGATGAAAACATGGGACATGATGACATGATGAACATGATGAAACATCTATCCCTGAAGATCGCAGAGATTAGATACAGTAATTTTGTGCTTTTTTTAGTCCCCCCCACTTTTTATCTGGGCTTTTTGCTGTTGTTTTTTTGTTCAGAATGCTCTTGTGTGTTTCATGGATATTTTGTTCACTGTAAGCAATACTGTAAAACGTTTTCTGTTCTATCATACCGTGTTTCTACTGTAACTCCTGTAGTAAACAGTAAAGGAAAAAAAACTTATTTGCTTTTTACTGGAATGCTTTTGAATGTGAACATTACTGTACATGTGGACATACAGTTCCCAACCAAGAAATTTAGTGTCAAAACGGTGGATTGCATGTTTTGCATGCAAATACCTGTAAAACTGAAACATAAAAGTCTATGCAGTTTTTGTAATGTCAACAATAGCCAGTATTTTGAAACCTGGTGTACTTTGATTGACTGCATGTACCTTGTGAAGTGAAAACAAGTGTTATTCTTTGACAGAATAATTTCATTTTGAGTCAGATTTCCAGTGTTTTGGTAAAGTTAGTGTGTGCAGAGAAAGATGTGTTCTATTTTGAAATGAAGAGTTAGTATATATTTAACAAAATGTATTTTTGAGAAGAAAATGATCCATTTGGTCAATTGTGTTTTGTAGGTGTGAGTCTGTGTTAAGAGTTTAGAAAAAGTATCTGAAGTATGGGTAATCGCTTGTTAGCGATTGAAAAAAACTGTAATTGAACAGAATGATTCAAAGCTCCACTTTTCATTTAATTCAATTTACCAAATTATGTATGCAATTATGTATGGAGATAAGCACTCAATTATGATCCCTATTGTATAATGCTTTGAGATTTGGAGATAAAAATAAATTTACAGTACCACACCTACAGTGGGGCAAAAAAGTATTTAGTCAGCCACCAATTGTGCAAGTTCTCCCACTTAAAAAGATGAGAGAGGCCTGTGATTTTCATCATAGGTATACCTCAACTATGAGAGACAAAATAAGAAAACAAAATCCAGAAAATCACATTGTAGGATTTGTAAAGAATTTATTTGCAAATTATGGTGGAAAATAAGTATTTGGTCACCTACAAACAAGCAAGATTGCTGGCTCTCACAGACCTGTAACTTCTTCTTTAAGAGGCTCCTCTGTCCTCCACTCTTTACCTGTATTAATGGCATCTGTTTGAACTCGTTATCAGTATAAAAGACACCTGTCCACAACCTCAAACAGTCACACTCCAAACTCCACTATGGCCAAGACCAAAGAGCTGTCAAAGGACACCAGAAACAAAATTGTAGACCTGCACCAGGCTGGGAAGACTGAATCTGCAATAGGTAAGCAGCTTGGTGTGACCACTGATAATCTCCCTCGATCTGGGGCTCCACGCAAGATCTCACCCCATGGGGTCAAAATGATCACAAGAACTGTGAGCAAAAATCCCAGAACCACAAGGGGGGACCTAGTGAATGACCTGCAGAGAGCTGGGACCAAAGTAACAAAGGCTACCATCAGTAACACACTGCGCCGCCAGGGACTCAAATCCTGCAGTGCCCCAGACGTGTCCCCCTGCTTAAGCCAGTACATGTCCAGGCCCGTCTGAAGTTTGCTAGAGAGCATTTGGATGATCCAGAAGAGGATTGGGAGAATGTCATATGGTCAGATGAAACCAAAATATAACTTTTTGGTAAAAACTCAACTTGTCGTGTTTGGAGGAGAAAGAATGCTGTGTTGCATCCAAAGAACACCATACCTACTGTGAAGCATGGGGGTGGAAACATCATGCTTTGGGGCTGTTTTTCCGCAAAGGGACCAGAACGACTGATCTGAGTAAAGGAAAGAATGAATGGGGCCATGTATCGTGAGATTTTGAGTGAAAACCTCCTTCCATCAGCAAGGGCATTGAAGATGAAACGTGGCTGGGTCTTTCAGCATGACAATGGTCCCAAACATTGTTTAAACACCGCCCGGGCAACGAAGGAGTGGCTTCGTAAGATGCATTTTAAGGTCCTGGAGTGGCCTAGCCAGTCTCCAGGTCTCAAACCCATAGAAAATCTTTGGAGTTGAAAGTCCATGTTGCCCAGTGACAGCCCCAAAACATCACTGCTCTAGAGGAGATCTGCATGGAGGAATGGGCCAAAATACCAGCAACAGTGTGTGAAAACCTTGTGAAGACTTACAGAAAACGTTTGACCTCTGTCATTGCCAACAAAGGGTATATAACAAAGTATTGAGATTAAATTTTGTTATTGACCAAATACTTATTTTCCACCATAATTTGCAAATAAATTCTTTAAAAAACCTACAATGTGATTTTTCTGGATTGTTTTTTCTTATTTTGTCTTTCATAGTTGAGGTATACCTATGATGAAAATCACAGGCCTCTCTCATCTTTTTAAGTGGGAGAACTTGCACAATTGGTGGCTGACTAAATACTTTTTTGCCCCACTGTATATAGTTTTTTAGCCTTAATTCAGTGCAAATAAGTTTTCATCTAAACTATTCACAAAAAAACAATCTAAATATATTTAATATTTCATTGATGAACTTACCGCTGACAGTCACACTGAATGACTTGTGTATGGTGTGTTTGCCGCTGTTGATTTCAACTTCATAAAGTCCAGAGTCTGTGGTTGTGGTGTTTGTGATGTTCAGAGATCCAGTCTGATTGTTCAGCGTCAGTCTGTCTCTGAATCTCTCATCAGGACCATCATATCTGATGAAGTTTCTACCCATTCTATTGATTTCAGCTACAGAAGATTTCTGCAGTCCAAATCTCCACTGTATCTCATCAACTCTGTGTATATCAGGAACATCAGTGCGTAGAGTGATAAAATCTCCCTCATTCAATATCACTGCCTTTGCTGCACCAGTAGGCAAAACTGCAGAACAAACACAAACAATTTCTGTCAGTTATCACTTTTATAACAGTCCCTAAAGAGATTTAACACAGATAACAGTCTTGTCTAATTATTTTCTTCAATATTTTCAATATTCTTTTCTGCAATCATCTCTACCGGTCAAATAAAGATAGAGTGGATTTTACACATAATTTCACTAACACACAGACTACCATTCAAATGTTGAGTCACTAAAACTTTGACTATTATTAAAATAATCTATGCTAATGTTCATCAAGGTAATATTTAATTAAAATGCATCTAATTACTTACATTTTAACCAGTACTGACAAAGCTTCAGCCCTCAGCAGCCATTATAGTCTAACTAGAAAACACATTGTTGCATTTGAGAAATCAAACTAATGTGCTGACTTGGTACTCTGCAAAGCTAACACTTGTTTGAGGTCAAATCGTGGTTATAAAAATGGCCAAACACAAGTATATTTATAGAAACACATCAGACTGTTGTTATCTTAATAGTTGTAGAATATTCCAAACACTGCTGTCTAGAAAGAAGACAGCAAACTCAATCTAACTAGTTTGAGAACCGGACTCTTCACTGGTGCTCAGATATGAGTTTCACTGAACAGGACACGCTAACACTGTTCCAGTGAAGAGAAGACTGAGATGCTGCTGAATTAATCTGAGGAGATCTGTGATTAATGCCCTTCAGGCCAGTAACACATGGGAATTACTACAGAAAAAGGAATGAAACGTCAGCTGAACATCTTAAAAAGCTAACTCTAAGAACACGTATGATTTGCAGATCGGCCATTGATGCACACAGAGGATTCTTCAATGAACAAAACTTCTTCTTTAAAGAACAACTAATATTAGAAAGGTTTTCACTATCATATTTATTGAATTGAACGTGTCTATGATGAATAATAAAATTTTTATTCACTACTGTTGTACAATTGGTAACACCATAACTTTTATAAAATAAATGTATACTTTTATTCAGAAAGGATTCATTAAATTCATAAAAATGCCAGTTAATCTAATGTTTCTTAAGCAGCAAATCAGCTTATTATAATGATTTCTGAAGAATCGCGTAAGATTGAAAACTGGAGTAATGTTGCTGAAAATTCAGCTTTGCATTACAGAAATAAATTACATTTTACTATATAGTACATAAAAATATTATTTTAAATTGTAATAATATTTCAAAATATTACTGTTTTACTGTATTTGTAATTAATTAAATGCAGCCTTGATGAGCAGAAGAGACTTCTTTAAAAAGAGTGGTATTAAATCCTGGTCCTGGGGATCCACTGCTCTGCACATTTTGAATATCTCTCTTATCTGTTTTTAAGTTTGTTTCCCCCCTTAGAGCAGATCTTTTGAGCAGGTGTGAATACAGCAATCGCACTCAGGTTCAGATCATACAACCATACCAAGATCCAGCTGAAGAGGTGGTCTCGGTCCGCTTCCAAACGAACCAAGGATGAATCAATGAATAGATGACCTTTACACACATGTGGTTTTGTTTAAAATTTCTGATTTACTTGCAAAAAGGAAAGTGTGAAAGTGAAACACACCCCCCAAAAAAATCAACATTGTATTTGGTCCGGACCAAACCAAGTGAACTAGCGGACTTTCCTGGTGTGAATACACCCTCAGTTGAGTTCATGGAGAGATCCTAATGAGCTGATGATCTGAATCAGGCGTTTTAAATAAGAGAGACATACTGTAATAAATGTGCAGAGCAGGGATCCACAGGACTAGAATAGAATTAAAAATCTTACTGTCCTCAAATGTTAAAACAGTACTGTAGATTATTGATATTAAGTGCATAATCTGTTATGCTTGTTTGCACCTGGGATGCCACACAATTTGGACTCCTAGCCTCTTTGTCTGTGCTGCTGTGTCTAATTAAGCAACTCTACCTTGTAGGTAACACTGTACAATAAGGCTCCATTAGTTAATGTATTAACTAACATGAACAAATAGTGAACAATACATTTATTACAGAATTTATTCATCTTTGTTAATGTTACTTAATGAAAATACAGTCATTCATTTTTAGTTTATGTTAATTCACAGTGCATTAACTATTATTAAGCACACCTTTTGATTTTAATAATGCACTAGTAAATGTTGAAATTAACATTAACCAAGATTAATAAATGCTGTATTGTTAAGTTTTAGTTGATGTTAACTAAAGTAGTTAGTTGTAAGGCCCGGCTCGATCGACCCAATGACGGCAGTCGTTCAGCGGGTGAAGGCCTTTTGCGTATTACAGTCTTTCCTTTTCACGACACAACAAGATTAAATGGAACACTCTTTCTTATATATTTTATCTCGTTATTTCATCTGACTCCATAAATAAAAAGGTTTTAATGATATCTGTGCATCATTAAAATATGAACGAATGATTGATTATTCTTTTCAGCTCCTTTTAATACTTTATCCGCTCAGATGTAGGGAAACTATATCGCTTAGAGGCCCTGTTTTTCACAGGTCTCACGGACACAATCTCGTCAGGCCCGGTCATCAATCAGAGGTAAATTATGGTTATGTATCTAAGATTTGCCGTTAATTCACACGTACACAATCAGAGACATCGAATAACCCCCTTGGAGCCCCCTCAGAACTTTAGTTCAATCGTTTACTTCAGTAAAGGTTTCTTGGCCACTATCAGATATGTTAGCAGATCAATGTACCACACTTGTAATAGCTTTAGATTGGTCAAGTACTTGTTTAAAGTAGCATTAAATCAAAAGTCAGAGGTATAGGCGCACCCAAGTAGACTTGAAATGACGCCGGGTATTAGCCGTCGCTAAAACTGACGCAGGCTTGCGGAAATATACGAATCCACTAATCTATTAGGGAGAAAGCAATCTTAGAGGCAGTCAGAATAGACTCAAACGTTACAATTTATTGACCAGGTAATCGAAGCAATAATTCAAAACTCCAATGTTACAAGAATAGAATCATCAGTTAACCATAACATAACAATACTACCTGGCAATGAATAATTACACACAGCTATTGTGTGGGCAGTCAACCTACAGACTCCTAGAAATTTGTGTCCCGTTTCCTTATAAACCCAGATAATTAAATAAGCCCACCAAATGGTGGTATCTTGTCATTATAATTAGACTTTAGAATTTGCAACCAAATGGCTTCTTGGTATCCTGTGGCAGAGAATACTTATTTACATACAGGAGGTGGTTTGAATAGAAGATCAGGGGGAGGGCACACCCTTAAGTTGTACACTACACCTCTCATACTTTAGAACTTCTTTTAGCTTTTCATTATGATTGGGAGAATGAGACCATTTTACCAGGCGCACTGAGACATTTCAAATGATATCAAACATGTATAGTTACTTTTTGTACATACATTACATTTCATGGGTTTTCAGTGAGTTCTAGGTGAGGAGAGGGGAAGAAAGGGGTGAGACGATGAGACCGTCAGTACAGGGTGTGACTACACCTGTGTGTTGCGTCTTCGGATGCTGCTGTACATATGCAAGAGATAGTTTTGTTGATTCTCAGGAGGGCCTTTTGTCCTCTCGAGGGGGGGGGGGGGGGCAGACATACTGGCACCAGGCTTACATAGTTAATGAACCTTATTGTAAAGTGTTATCAATAAAGGAACATATGATTTTTAAAACTGTATTTAACAACTAATTTTAAACTTATATAAAAAAATTGTATATTATAAAATTATTGTAACTATATATAGCATAGCACTTAGCTAGTGTTATCCTGGATTTTATGCCCAGTGAAATTACCATTCTTAAACTGATTAAAATATATGACTTTAATGCATTGTACATTTCTTTTGAAGAGACAGAAAACAATTCTGCCAACTGCATAAATGTGAATACCCTCAAGAGAGCAGATAAGAATTCGACACAAAATACATTATATTGGGGGGATCTGACTTTAGAAATCTGCCTTTTCCCCATTTTTGATTAGATTCAACTTTATTGTCACTGTGCAGAGTGCAATAATGAAAATACAGACATTAATAATTATTGACCTCTAGACATGTGTCTAAAATCTTCCCAAGACAAAAAAAATAAAACAAATAAAACAAGGGAAACTGTTTTAAGGGAAACTATTATAAGACTGATCAATCATTTACCAACAAAATTAAATATTTTAACTTTCATTTTACCACAGAATTTAAATAAATCTGAATTCTGCTGGGTTTTCCAATAATGATAAAACACTTGCATTAAATAATAAATAATCAGTTTGTCAATTTCCTTGACAAACACATAATCAGATAACAACATTTATATTTTATTTATATGTGTCATTTTAAACTGAAATACTTAGTAAATATTTGCTGACAAACTATAAATGAGAGTTTGCCAGTACAGATTTTGTATCTGTAACAATACTAATGTCATGGAATTTAAATTGTTCATACACACTGCATTTTTCAAAGGTATGAATATGTACCATGAATGTACTAATATGTACACTTCAGCTACTTACATGCATTGTTTGGGGATAAATAAGGGATGTAAACAGGTAAAGGGTAAAAAGGTGAAAAAAATGCAAACATTGCAGAAACTTTTTGAAAGATATTTGCTTTACATGCAGAGCTGGACTTGGACCAAAAAAAAACAACCCTGGCATTTTTGGTCCAAGCGGCCCACCACTATAATCAGAATCAGTCTAGTTGGACACCCCTCATACATATTGTCATTCAGAATACACACAGATTAACTCTGTCTTTATGTGTGTGTGTATATTTACTGTGTATACCTGTTTAAGTGGACCAGTGTACTCACTCGCTCTTGACTTGACTCGCTCATAACTTTCAGCCAAAGTTATGACTGTTTGAGGAGACTAGTATAGCCATGCACCGATCATTATTTTATAGCAAATTCGATTGGCAATTTTTTTTTACAAGCAAATGGATTGGTTCTGATCCCGACTGCTGATTTATTTTTCTTTAAGCAAGAGATAAGAAAGGTTGAAAGTCTACATAAAAAGATGTTTATTTTCTTTATTACAGGTCTTAAAAAATATCTCCAGCTACATACATGGCATAACCATTTATTTTTTATTTAAATTAAACTGCATCATTTCAAGATTTAAGGCAAACAGAATGGTCTGACTTTAGCTTTGTGAATTTGTGCTAAATATACAAATTCATGCTTTGACAGCCACAATATAGTGTTTCCTTGGTTAATGCTGTAAAAATCAGAGCTGTGCTTATGAACACTACTTTAATATGCATTAAACAAAGGTAATATGAAAAGAAAATGCCATCTGACATTTTCTGAAAATAGTCTAAAATCTGTTTACGTTCAGCCCCCCGCCCCATCCCCATGATGGTACAAATGTGTTCTGAGAGTGGAGAGTGATAAATAAGACTATTATATAAAAAATACATACCGTTGACATTGAATACCATCACTGAGGACCCTGTGGGGCTGCTGATCTTTACTTTATAGAGTCCAGAGTCTTTGGTTCTGATGTTGCTGATCTTGAGATCTCCAGTCTGACTATCCAGCTGGAGTGTGTCTACGAATTTATCTATACTATTTCCATTGAACCTCCACTCAATTATATACTTTTTTTGTACATCAGTAACACCAGACTTTAGAATGACTGTATCTCCCTCTATCACTAACACATGACTTGCTTCTTTTCCATCAACAAACACACCTGCAGAACGAACAAAAACAGTCAGAAATTAAACTTATAAAACACTCAGAAATCATAATCAGTGGACATCTCTTGTGACTTTCAGCAGACTAGGGGAGAAATGTGGTGGTGATGATTCTTAGGGGACAGATTTCAACCAGGGAAGGCCAACAGCAGGGCCCTGGACACCTAGCTATGGCCCTGGGCAGACTATAAAAACAGTCACCACCGCGTCATAATTCGGCCCTCGTCTAACATGTGCCAATATAAAACCACTTTACCCAAGTCACATTAGGCCATATGTAGTCATTTGTTGTTGAACAAAATACAAAAAAAAGTGCTCGACACCTTGATAAATATGATCCCCTTTAATATATTTATAAATTCAGCAGGGAATAAGAAAAAACAGGAAAAAAATATGCACATTTCCAGCATATAGAAAAACGAAACCGAAAGTGCTGCAGCTATGACTGGCATAAAGTTGGATTGACGTTGGACGTTCGATATTCGCATATTTAGGGACCGTCTCTAAAGTTACATGCGATATTGGTATACACTTTTCTAACTTCAATAGCATTTGAGCAGAATGGCTTACAGTCATAAAAACAACTGTAAACTGTTCATCTAGCTGTGAACTATAATGCACACCTTTTACATTTTTTATATTTATTAAAATCTATTGTAAATCATGTTAAAAATTGCTATTTTTCACTACAAAATGGGCTCAAACGCAACTTTAAAGCTCAATAGCATTTGAGGAGAATAACTTAGTCACAAAAACAACTGTAAACTGTTCATCTAGGTGTAAACTATAATGCACACCTTTTACATTTTTGATATTTATTAAAATCTACTGTAAATCATATGCAAATTTTGTAAAAATATTCACTACCGAATGGGCTCAAATGCAAAATATGCCATCATTTAAAGCTCAATAGCATTTGAGGAGAATGACTTACAGTCATAAAAACAACTGTAAACTTTTCATCTAGGTGTAAACTATAAAGCACACCTTTTACATTTTTTATATTTATTAAAATCTACTGTAAATCATAAGTACAAAAAAAATCTATTTTTCACTACCGAATGGGCTCAAATGCAAAATATGCCATGATTTAAAGCTCAATAGCATTTGAGGAGAATGACTTACAGTCATAAAAACAACTGTAAACTTTTCATCTAGGTGTAAACTATAATGCACACCTTTTACATTTTTGATATTTATTAAAATCTACTGTAAATCATATGTTAAAAATGGCTATTTTTCACTACAAAATGGGCTCAAACGCAAATTTAAAGCTCAATAGCATTTGAGGAGAATGATTTACAGTAGATTTTAATAAATATCAAAAATGTAAAAGGTGTGCATTATAGTTGACACCTAGATGAACAGTTTACAGTTGTTTTTATGACTGTAAGTCATTCTCCTCAAATGCTATTGAGCTTTAAATTATAGCGAGGTTAAGTTGGTTTTGTTTTCGATATTCATGACACATTCAGCGATAAACAACAATAACTCCAAAACGACTTGCCCAAAAAAATCTAAACAGTGTGATCATCAAAAGGGAAAAGCTGGTCATGTTTCACATTCTTCTTTTTCATAGTTTTCGCTCGATGTAATAAGCACTAGCCCGCACAAGCCGTCGCAATGTGCATTCAGCCGGGAGAGCTCGCGCTCTGCGTAGAGGTCGACATGGGCTCAAAACTGAAGCCCGAACCCGGCCCGTACCCGAGATCGTCTGTCCCGACCCGACCCGAGCGGCACAGTTAAATTTAGAGCCCGAACCCGACCCGAAATCAACCCCCGCCCCCGCACCCGCCCCACAACGAATAACAAAAAAAACAAGGAAAAAGGTTGCATTTCACGATTGCATGCAAAGAAACGGATTAATCAAGGCTCTGCCATTTCACAAACATTTACCAGTTATGAAAGTTTGTGAACATCAGGTGCAGCGGTCACATACATTCTGCCGAGTTTATGAATTTTGTATGGACAAGAAGATGATGGCCGTGCAAATTATGGTCATTTTTGTCAGTTAAGGCTCGTTAGCATTCTGTCTACTTTAAACCAGACATAAGATCTTAAATAAGATTGTATTTAGTTGAATTAATTAATCATTTATTTGAGAGAGAGATCTCTATAAGCAATGAGGCTTAGTTACTTCAAAAACGCCTCATTGCAGATAAATATAATGTTGTGACTTTAGTCAGTAGCCTGTCGAAGCTATTTTACTAATAAAAGTTTCCGTGCTGTTTTATCTCTGATATGTGTGTGGTCTATGAAAGCAGCGCCTCTGCATATAGTTTTGGTTTAGCTACAAACCCGAACCCGAAGCCTGAAGCTATCCATTAAACATTCGACCCGAAACCCGA
Organism: Gymnocypris eckloni scoliostomus; assembly: GCA_027564155.1. Taxonomy (NCBI): domain Eukaryota; kingdom Metazoa; phylum Chordata; class Actinopteri; order Cypriniformes; family Cyprinidae; genus Gymnocypris; species Gymnocypris eckloni. The sequence goes on along the minus strand of CM050418.1, from coordinate 12,447,950 downwards.
AAGCATTTCGGGACCGGACCTCTAGCTCTGAAGGGACCGTGAGGAAAGTGCACGTTTTTTAGCTATAGCTTAGTGGGCAGTGTTTTTGTAATAACATTTTAGTTAAAGGGCCCATAGACACGAGACCAGTGCCAATCAATAGAAGGGGACAGTGTACATATTTCACAACCTTTAATTTGACCCCTACTGGTAGAAAAGGTAATTGCATGTCCAAAATTAACCTTCTTTTTGTATTAAATTTTGCCAGCAGGAAGATAGAGACATGAGACCTGTGTCCATCCATAGTGTTGGACAGTGGACAACTTTCACAACCTTCCATTTTACCCCTAGTGGCTGATTAGGGAATTGCATGTCCACAATTAACCTTATTTTGTAATAACTTTCATCAGCAGGAAGATAGAGACGTGAGACCAGTGTTCATCAATAGAAGGGGACAGTGTAAATATTTCACACAACCTTCAATTTTACCCCTATCGGCTGATTAGGGAATTGCATGTCCAAAATTAACCTGTGTCACAGGAAGATAGAGACATAAGACCTGTGTCCATCCATAGAGTGGGAAAGTGTACAACTTTCACAACCTTCCATTTTACCCATACTGGTAGAAAAATGAATTGCATTTCCAAAATGATCCTTCTTTTTGTAATAACTTTTTTCAGCAGGAAGATAGAGACATGAGACATGTGTCCATCCATAGAGTGGGACAGTGTACAACTTTCACAACCTTCCATTTTACCCCTAGCGGCTGATTATGGAATTGCATGTCCAAAATGATCCTTTTTGTAATAACTTTTTTCAGCAGGAAGATAGAGACATGAGACCTGTGTCCATCAATAGTGTTGGACAGTGGACAACTTTCACAACCTTCCATTTTACCCCTAGTGGCTGATTAGGGAATTGCATGTCCAAAATTAACCTTCTTTTTGTAATAACTTTTTTCAGCAGGAAGATAGAGACGTGAGACCAGTGTTCATCAATAGAAGGGGACAGTGTAAATATTTCACACAACCTTCAATTTTACCCCTATCGGCTGATTAGGGAATTGCATGTCCAAAATTATCCTGTGTCACAGGAAGATAGAGACATAAGACCTGTGTCCATCCATAGAGTGGGACAGTGTACAACTTTCACAACCTTCCATTTTACCCATACTGGTAGAAAAATGAATTGCATTTCCAAAATGATCCTTCTTTTTGTAATAACTTTTTTCAGCAGGAAGATAGAGACATGAGACATGTGTCCATCCATAGAGTGGGACAGTGTACAACTTTCACAACCTTCCATTTTACCCCTAGCGGCTGATTATGGAATTGCAAGTCCAAAATTATCCTTCTTTTTGTAATAACTTTTGTCAGCAGGAAGATAGAGACATGAGACCTGTGTCCATCAATAGTGTTGGACAGTGGACAACTTTCACAACCTTCCATTTTACCCCTAGTGGCTTATTATGGAATTGCTTGTCCAAAATTAACCCTTTTTTTGTAAAAACTTTCGTCAGCAGGAAGATAGAGACGTGAGACCAGTGTTCATCAATAGAAGGGGACAGTGTGAATATTTCACACAACCTTCAATTTTACCCCTATCGGCTGATTAGGGAATTGCATGTCCAAAATTAACCTTCTTGTAATAACTTTCGTCAGCAGGAAGATAGAGACATGAGACCTGTGCCCATCAATAAACATCTCCGAGGACCTAACTTGGACTACACACATTCAGACTCAGGTTAAGAAAGCCAGGCAAAGACTGTACCATCTGCAAAAGCTGAGGACATTCAGGGTCTCACCAGCTATCCTGCAAACTTTCAATTCAGGGGCCATAGAAAGTGTATTGACTCAGTGCATCTCAGAGTGGTATGGTAATTCCTCAAACCAGGACTGCAAAGCTCTGCAGAGAGTCGTGCGTTTAGCTGAGCGCATCTCAGGGTCGGCTCTCCCCTCTCAGCAGGTCACCTACCTCAAACGCTGCAAAAGCAGAGCTGCTAAAATCCTCAAAGACTCGAATCACCCCGGTAACCATCTTTTCCGTTTACTGCCATCTGGCAAGCGCTTCAGGAGCATGATGGCAAAAACTGAGAGATTGAGGAGGAGCTTCTTCCCTCAGGCCATCAGGCTCCTAAACACAAACCCAGTCTCATAAACACTTACAAGATTGTTAACTGAAAAACATCCATACTCTCATCACCCGTATTTTTGTGTACATACCCTGAACAACCCGTCTGCACAGCCCTCCTATTCATATCACTATTTATTAAGTCCCAGTACACTGTTTTTTGCACATCCTATAGTTTTTTGCACATCCTATTGTTTTGCACATCTTATTGTTTTGCACTTTTTATATTGCAGATTTTACTCTTATTTCTCTTTTTTTACCATATATATGCTCTTGTGTTGTGTTACTTTTATACAATTCTTATTTTGTATTATTTTGCACTGTCCACTGAGCGGACCTGATTTGATTACATTTCACTTCTGGTTATACCCTGTATAATTTATTATGTGACAAATAAAGAAACCTTGACCTTGACCTTGACCTTTTTTGGAATGTGTAGCTCTCATGAAATCCAAAATGAGCCAATATTTGGCATGACATTTCAAAATGTCTCACTTTCAACATTTGATATGTTATCTATATTCTATTGTGAATAAAATATAAGTTTATGAGATTTGTAAATTATTGCATTCCTTTTTTATTCACAATTTGAACAGTGTCCCAACTTCTTTGGAATCGGGTTTGTATGTTCTATCCCCTAAACCTACAAGAAGTATTTTAATGTGGTCTCGTGAGTATTTGTATCATTTTTTTTTATTTTACAGGTACCTTTACTTGCAATTGCATAGACATAAAACCATACATTATTGACAAGGATTATGTTATATGTAGTGAAGTGAAGTAAAGCAACGTGATGGTCAAGTATAATAACCCATACTTGTAATTTGTGCTCTGCATTTATCCCATCCACATGCCATATACTGTATATATTTACAAAATACCCCTGTCAGTGTGTCAACAATGTATGGTTTATGTCTATGCTTCATGTATTTGTAAGCATTTCAATGAACACAACTCTACTTGTCACAGTTTTGTTAGTTCGGACTTTGTTTGCCTGTCTAGCTTTGTCCTTTGACCTTGTTTTTTGTCTACCCTTTGTTTACATTGTTTAGTTCACTTGTCTTGTTAACTATCATTGTTTGGTCTGTGTATTTAAGTTTTTGTCTGTTCAGTTTGAGTTTGAGGGTTATTGTTTGAACCTCATGTTTGCCATCTGTGGATAACTTTTTTCTATGTCATGTGGAATAAATACCCTCTGACACTTCTCCTTCGTGTACCTTTGCCTACAACCTAGCATCAGCGTGACTACTAAAGACAATGTTCTTTAAAGGTTTCAGGTTTTAAGACCTACCATCACCAAATTTGAACTGAAAACACTTTATGACTAATAAGTAGTTACCAATGCATAAAAAACATAATTGACTTATTGACATGCGCTAATTAAATAAATGTAGTGAAATAAAATAAATATAATAACTACAGTGACAGAATGATATGACTATTTGTAAAAACGCTCTTCTTAATAGATTAACAATGTACATAATGAAAAATACAAATATTGAATTACCTATAATGTGCAAATGATTTCTATGTGCTGTATTACTGCATGCGTATGACATTTTGTCATGGTCTACATTATATTATAACATTGAAAATAAGCTAATATTTCATGAACTACAAGCATTTTTGACTGTATTTGCAAATTAATTCTATAAAATAAGAAGATATTTTTGGAGCACTAGGACAAATGCATTTACATGCATGACAAGTTAAGTTAATTTGCCATTCACACTTATTGAATGTTACATAAACGTACAATTATTTATCATTGTTTGCCTCACTGTAGTGGACAACATGGATAAAAAAATAATTAAACTAAATTGTCATCATTTGGAAGTTAGTGTTATGCAAAAAAAAAAATGTATGTAATTTAAAAGGTCTTCAGAATAATTTGATACACTATTTGGCCAAAAGTATTGGGACACGTCTTTCTAATAAATATATTTTACTATTTTAGTCATTTCCATGAGTACAAATGTTAATGTTAAAATATACAGTGTAATTTTATCCTATGGAATTGTGTTTTTCAAATTTGAAATGGGCAGGACCCTATTTTAACATGACAGTGTCTCTGTGTATAAGCCTGCAGAAAACCAAGTCCTAATCCCAGCTGAACATGCCTGGTGTGACTTTACATGCAAACCTTGAGCCAAAAACTCATTAAAATACAGCAATGACTTGTACATATGGGTACGGTCATTCCATACACTTCAAAACTGTTGCAACACAGATGAACATACAATTTTTAAATAAATTAATTTTATTTCTATCTTTTTTGCCACATTTGTGAAGTTTCTGTTCTAAAGAAGGGGGTGTCACAATACTTTTTTACATATAATTTATGTAAAAGTCATTGGTGTTTGGTGATGAGTTTGTGGCTCATTTAAAGTCACACCAGAGGTGTTCAGCTGCTTTCTGCAGACCAGTCAAGTTCTTCCACACTGATTGAATCATTATTTCTCTTTGATCCTTGCCTTATACACAGAGGCACTGTCATGTTAAAATAGAAAAGGGTCCTGTCCAAACCGTTGTTATAAAGTTAGAAGCACACTGTGGCGGGCGTGGTTCAGCGAAGTCTGCAGCGGAGAAAGACTCAGGAGACAGCGGTAAGTAAGTGGGTCAAGTGCAAAATGAGGAACACCTGTGTCTGATTGTAGTAATTGGCGTGGAGACCCATAAAGCCACCGTGGAACGTGCAGTTCAGAGAGAGACGGAGTGTCTGTCAGAGCAGACAGTCAAACGAATGCTGAGAGTGATCGCGAGACAACCGAGAGAGTTGATGTTTTTAGAGCGCAGAGTGCGCACCTGTTTAAGTTTATCTTAATAAACATACCTGAGTCTTCACGAGCCAACCCTGTCCGCTTCCTTCCTTCCACGAACTTTGTTACACTGGTTGCGAAACCCGGGAAGGAAGCCGAACGCCGCTGCCATCATGTCCTCACCAACGGGATCGCTTTGCGGAGGTCATCCAGTCGCCGCGGGACTCCACCAGGAACACCACAAGGCGCTGATGGACATGAGGGCAGACCAGGAGGAAGATTTTGTGCCCTCGTCCAGAACCAGCGGGAGGACCGCGAGCTGTTCCGGAGCTGGATGGACCGGGAGGTTCGGGCCGGTGAGAATCCAACAGTCGGCCCGCCCACCCACATGCCGGTACAGAAGATGGGGCCGCAGGATGACCCGGGCGTTCCTCGACCTGTTCGAAAAGACCGCGGCGGCATGTGGGTGGCCACAAGCGGACTGGCCAGTGCGCCTCATCCCCTGCTAACCGGGAGGCGCAGTTGGCGGCGCAGCAGCTGCCAGTCCAGAACCTCCTGGTCTCACGACGACCTGAAGCGAGCCATCCTCCAGCGGGTCGGCCGGAGCCCCGAGCAGCACCGCCAGCGCTTCCGGTCGCTGGAGCTGGGGAGAACGGCCGCCCTTCGTGATGGCTCACCAGCTCCGGGACGCCTGCCGCAGATGGCTGTTGGCCGGGAAGGCGGCGTCGACCATATCATCGACCAGGTGGTGCTGGAGCAGTTTATTGCGCTGCTCCCTAAGAGACCGCGCAGTGGGTCCAGTGCCACCGCCCGGCGTCGCTGGATCTGGCCATCCAACTCGCCGAGGACCAGATGGTGGCGTGCCATGGGGTTGGCGAACCCCTACCATCCGTCTCTCTCTCTCTCTCCCCTTCTGTGTCTCCCCTATCCTCCTTCCAGGTCCCGTGCGGCGTGGTTCCTCGAGCCCAGCCCCGATGGAGGGCCGGCCCCAGTCGGACGGGAGAGCCCACGCCGGGAGGCGGGTCGGCAGCCCGAGCCCGCTGCTGGTCCCGTTCCTCCGGGGTCTCCACGCCAATTCCTTGTCTCTTCCCGCCACTGGGGTGGCGGAAGCCTGGGCCGGCCTGTTGGCGTGCAGGGACCCGGCCATTCATCGATCGGTGTCCAGTGATGGAGGTGGGGACACTGGTCCGGGTTCCGGACGCCCCACAGGCTGCCCCGATCAAGCTGGCGGGTACCAAATACCTGTGAGTATTAGGGGGTACTTATTGGGCTTTGGTGGATTCAGGATGTAACCAGACCTCGATCCATCAAAGCCTAGTTCAGCCTGAGGCATTGGATATGAGCTGCATGGTTCGGGTGAGGTGTGTACATGGGGACGTGTGGTGAATACCCAGTAGTGCTGTTAACCATCCAATTTCGGGGACAAAAGCATAAGGTGGAGGTGGCGTTAACCCCGCCTCCGGCATCCGCTGATTTTGGGAACCAATTGGCCCTCGTTTAAAATTGTATTGGGAGTTTTGTGTGCGGATGCCTCCTGGGGAAAAGAGAAGCCGGGAGGGAGGCGGCCGGCGCCGGGGAGGCTGAGCCAGGACCCGCTGAGGCGGCACCTGGGGATCGAACGCGATCGAGAGGCTAATCCTCACGGAGCGTGATGATTTTCCCCTGGAGCAGTCTCAGGACGAGTCGCTGAAAACGCGTTCAACCAGGTCCGTTCCATTGACGGCCGGCCTCCAGTCCGCACGGCCCCTTCCTATCCTATTTTGCTATATTAAAAGATAGGTTGTATCGAGGACCCAGGACGCTCAATCAAAGCAAGATACAACCCAGTTGTTGGTACCAAAAGCCGTCGGAAATGCTTTTCCAGGCGGCTCATTGCAATCCTATGGCCGGGCATCTGGGTCAAGCAGCAACACTGAACCGTTTAATGGCCCGCTTTTTTGGGCCGGGCATTCACGAGAATGTACGCCCGGTGGTGTGCGGCTTGTCGTGAATGTCAGTTAGTGAATCCCCGGCCTCCCCAAAAGCGCCTTTTGCGCCCCTTCCGCTAATGCAGGTCCCCTTGAAAGAATTGGTATGGACCTCATCGGGCCATTGGAGCGGTCAGCACGAGGGCATCGGTTTGCATTAGTTCTGGTGGATTATGCAACCCGATACCCGGAAGCAGTAGCGCTCCGCAACATTTCCGCAAAGAGTGTGCGGAGGCTCTGTTCAGTATGATCTCCGGTGGGAATCCCGAAAGAGATTCTCACCGACCAGGGCACGGCGCTCATGTCACGAACCATTCGCGAACTTTATGAGTTGTTGGGAATTAAATCGATTCGCACCAGCGTCTATCACCCACAAACGGACGGCCTGGTGGAACGGTTTAATCGCATTGAAGACAATGATTCGGAAGTTCATTCACGAGACGCAAAAATTGGGACAAGTGGCTGGAACCCCTTTGTTCGCTGTCGCGAGGTCCCACAAGCCTCCACGGGTTTTCCCCTTCGAGCTCCTGTACGGCCGCCAGCCCCGTGGGTTTTGGACGTCCTGAGGGAGACTTGGGAGGAGGGACCTTCGAAGAGTAAAAATGAAATTCAGCATGTGCTGGACCTGAGAACAAAACTCCACACGTTGGGGCAGCTCTCCATGGAGAATTTGTTACAGGCCCAGGACAAGCAAAGCCGGCTATACAATCGGGGCCAGATTACGCAATTTCACGCCGGAGATAAAGTGCTTGTGTTACTCCCTACCTCTAGCTCCAAATTACTCGCCAAGTGGCAAGGACCGTTCGAGGTCACACGGCAGGTAGGGGATCTCAATTATGAGGTGGTTCGAACGGATCGGAGCGGGCACATCAGATTTATCACCTCAACCTCCTTAAAAATGGAACGAGGTCGAGCCGGTGATGCTGGCGGCGGTGGTAGGTAACGAGGAAGATCTCGGGCCAGAGGCGAGCCTCAAAGTTCCATCACTCACTCTGGCCCGGGGATCACCTCTCACCCTCCCAGCTCACCGATGTAGCCCGGTTGCAGTTTGCGGACGTGTTCTCGCCCGGCCCGGTCGAACCAACCTTATTCAACACCATATTGAGACCGAGCCGGCGTGGTAGTGCGCAGCCGGCCGTATCGTTTACCGGAGCACAAGAAAAGGTGGTCCAGTCAGAATTAGAGGCGATGCTAGAGATGGGAGTAATAGAAGAGTCCCGCAGTGACTGGGCGAGCCCGATCGTTTTGGTACCGAAAACAGACGGCTCGGTCCGATTCTGCGCGTGGATTATCGCAAGGTGAATGCGGTGTCGAAATTCGACGCTATCCAATGCCGCTGGTTGACGAGTTGCTTGATCGGCTGGGTACCGCCGCTTTTATTCGACACTGGACTTAACTAAAGGATATTGGCAGATCCCCTTATCACCGTTATCCAAAGAAAAGTCAGCCTTCACAACGCCGCTTTGATTGCACCAATTTGTCACGCCCATTTGGGTTGTTGGGCGCCGCTACCTTTCAGCGCCTCATGGACAAAATCCTCCGACCGCACACCGCATACGCCGCTGCCTACCTGGATGACATCATCATCTACAGTCAGGACTGGCAGCGGCACATGGTGCACCTGCGGAGGTGCTGAGAGCGCTGAGGGAGCGGGACTAACGGCCAACCCAAAGAAGTGTGCGATTGGGCGGGTGGAGGTGCGTTATCTGGGTTTCCACTTGGGTCACGGACAGGTGCCCCCAAATTGATAAGACGGCAGCTATTGCGGCCTGCCCGAGACCCAAGACCAAAAAGGAGGTGAGGCAGTTCCTGGGGCTGGCGGGTATTACAGGAGGTTTGTTCCTGACTATTCGGAGCTCACCAGCCCGCTGACTGACCTCACTAAAAGGAGGTCCCAGATACGGTCCCGTGGACGGAGCGGTGCCAGCAGGTTTTCACCCAGGTAAAGGCTGCTCTGTGTGGCGGGCCGCTATTACACTCTCCTGACTTTCTCTCCCTTCTTGCTGCAGACGGACGCCGGACCGGGGCTGGGAGCTGTCCTGACCCAGGAGATAGGGGGTGAGGCGCCCGGTGCTGTACATCAGTCGGAAGCTCTCTAAGAGAGGCGATGTACAGCACCATTGAGAAGGAGTGTTTGGCGATCCGTGGGCGGTCCTCACCCTCCGCTATTATCTCCTGGGACGGAATTCACCCTCTGTTCGGACCACGCCTTGCAGTGGCTCCACCGCATGAAGGATACCAACGCGGCGGATCACCCGTTGGTATCTGGCATTACAGCCCTTCAAATTCAAGGTGATCCACAGGCCGGGGACGCAGATGACTGTAGCCGACTTCCTCTCCAGGAATGGGGGCTGCAGGCCGGAGGGCTTCCCGGCCTGAGTCGGGCGGTGGGGGTATGTGGCGAGGGGGGCGTGGTTCAGCGAAGTCTGCAGCGGGAGAAAGACTCAGGAGACAGCGGTAAGTAAGTGGGTCAAGTGCAAAATGAGGATCACCTGTGTCTGATTGTAGTAATTGGCGTGGAGACCGGATAAAAGCCGCCGTGGAACGGCAGTTCAGAGAGAGACGGAGTGAAGACTCGAGCGCACGAGCTGTCAGAGAGAAACAGTCGGAACGAATACAGAGAGTGATCGCGAGACGAACGAGAGTTGATGTTTCCGGGTGACGCAGAGTGCGCACCTGTGTGAGTTTATCTGTCTTAAATAAACATACCTGAGTCTTCACGAGCCAACCCTGTCCGCCTTCCTTCCCACGAACTTTGTTACACACAATTCTAGAATATCATTATATGCTTAAACATTAAGATTCGCAC